>CAXKVW010000352.1:0-232886 GCA_964058825.1 Carex arenaria | reverse complement strand
GTGTCTTATGTTGGTTATATCTTGACCTGTATGCAACAAATAAAAAAAAGAGCAAAATATAAAATAGATAAATGTACACAAAAATACAAAAAAAAAACATAAAAAGCAAGAAACCACATAAATGCATTCACAATTGTTGATGAAAATCAGGGATCAAATTTCAGCCAGTACACGGTCAACAGTTTGAATCAAAATGGAAGTAAATCCTGGCTTGATTTGATGTAATTCCAAAACAGTTGTGACATAAGAAATTTATTTGTCCATTGATTTATTATTCCTTTGTTTCTAGGCATTTCCGGCTGGTTCTGGTCCCTTGGATCGCACCACATATATGTTCACTTATGTTGATCCACAAGGTGCGGGTCCTGCACTAGAAGATCTCTTAGAGGACTACTGGGATCTCATGCCTTCCTACCAAGTCAGAACCCCAATTCTAAGCAGTTGTATATTGAGGCTTCAATTCTTGTACTTTATGTTTAGTGTGTAATGATCCATCTCCTTTTGTTTTGCTGTAGGGAACGCCTCTTGAAAAGCTGGAAATATTGAGGGTTATTTATGGGATATTTCCAACTTATCAAGATAGGTAATAAGCGCTTGTTGACAAAAGCTTCACTTCTTTGCATCTTTTTAATAACCCTTCAAGACCTTTTCTGCACCGAACAACCATCCCAGTTATAAAAAAAAAGGATTTCTTTTAATGTGCTTCTTTTGTACTTGCTTTACAGCCCTTTGCCAGCAGCATTTGATCGTGTCCTACAGGTATTTGTTTCTGTAAATATAACACTTCTATTAATTTTACTGAATCAATGGCTTAAATTACTTTTGACAAACAGCTTTTTAGGTTGGCGATGCAAGTGGAATCCAATCCCCGGTTTCTTTTGGAGGTTTTGGCAGTATGACTAGGCACTTGGGCCGCTTGTCAACAGGTACACGCAGGAAGCCTCTGCTCATTACTTGACTAAATGTTTTGTTGGTTAAAATTTATGACCCGAATAAAGAGCAGTCAAGTACAAAGGAGAAGAAGGATGCATGTTTTGTATTTTGTACAGAGTGAGGCTAGGGTACTATGCATAGCGCGGATTGATCCATACTATGGATCAATATCTACGTTTTCAAAGTTCAAACAGTCGATCTGAACCGGACAACATGATCTCATATGAAATTGTACTTCTAGATCAAATTCTATATTTTTAGAATTTTTTTTTTATTATTTTAGATAGGTAGAAAATCACTTGATCTAAAAATTCTAGACTATTCAAAAGTAGTGATTATCTACCTTTCTAAAAAATAGTAAATATATTCTAAAAAATGTAAAATTTAGTGGGCAGGTATATTTTCATATGGAGATCATGTTGAAATCAACTATTTAAATTTTGAAAACGAAGATATTAATCCATAGTATGGATCAATCCACGCTATGCATAGTACCATAGCCTCACTCTTTTGTGCAACTGCAGAAATGAACATGCTTACTTTGGAATTGGTACCAAAAGCTGCAATCCTTTATTAGAATATTACATTTCTTCAGGCATTTCCCAGTGACCTGAAATTTAGTAATACTTAAACAGAAATGAGTATTTGTTTTTCGGAGATTAAGGTATACATGAAGCAATGGCTGGAGATTTTCTTGACAAGGAGAGTTTGGGCTTACTCAACCCATACATGGTATGTATTTTCTTTGAAATAGTACGGGTCTTGTTTGATGTTTCTGGGATAAAAAATTGTACCCCAAATTATTTTTGAAAGTTGTTCAATATGTACCCCATATTTCCTTAAACAAGATTGAAGTTAGAATTACGATCATCAACGGACTTGCATTACTGCCCCCGTCAGGGGAAAAAAAAGAAAAATTTGCCTGTGTGATATATTCATTTATTTTAATAATGAAGCTGTGGTAATATTCATATTACATAACGGCCCGCATTATGGACTTATATCTCTGTTTTTAAAGTTCAGACAGTCAATGTTGAATTGTTCAACATGTTCTTGTGAAAATGTAAATTGTACATTTTTTAGAAAAAATTTAGTATTTTTTTAGATAGGTAAAAAATCTCTTGATTTAAACATTTTGAAAATTCCGAACCATCCAAGATTTTCTATCTATCTAAAAAATAGTATGATATTCTAAAAAATATAAATTTTGGTTTGCAAGTACATTTTCATATGAAGATCATGAATGGTTTGGATTGACTATTTGAACTTTGAACTTACTATTTGAACTTTGAACTTTAAAAACAAAGATATGGATCCATAACACGGGTTGATCCGTAATATGCATATTACCATAGCCTCACTCTTCATTTTAACACAAGTAATTAACAGTGACCCCAGCTAATTTGTGTCAACTGCAGCCGAATTTGAGTTCTTCATGGATGTTTCAAAGAGCAATGTCAGCTAGGTCAAATTCTGGTGTTTCGTCAACTTTCGTCAACGACCTTCTTTTTGCAAATTTTCAATCCATGAAGGTAAACTTGACTTCCATTTTTTCATTACTTCGACAAATAAGGCTATGGAGCATGTGCTGATGTTACGTAGTGTTATTATTAATTTCCAGAAGCTTGGTGATACAGTGCTTAGGCCATTTCTCCAGGTTAATTTTCTTCTCTGCATGAAAAGTTTAGCCTATTTAATTTTGAAAACACATTGTTTCAACAAAACTGACTATTTTTTGCCTCTTTAGGATGTAATACAATTTGAACCTTTAGTAAAGACTTTAGGCTTAGTGATGCTTACTCAACCTCGAATATTGCCATCTATTTTTAAGCAGGTGATTAATTTTCATTAAAATTTGTTTTTGCATTGTATATATGTCATGTTATGTACCAGATGGCATTTGTTTCAGCTTGGCAATTTGCAATTTTAGGTTGGAGTCGGAGTGATCCTTGATTGGTCTATCCATTTCTTCACGCTTGGTTACTTTACCTTTCTCTCAAGCTTCATTGATCCTATGATAAGGTACAGTTTTGTTACCAGAGTAATAAAAACACTTTGAGTGAGGCTATGGGACTATGCATGGTGCAGATCAATCCATATTATGGATCAATATCTTCTTTTTCAAGTTCCAAACAGTCGATTCAAACCGTTCAACATGATCTCCATTTGAAAATGTACTTGCAGACTGAATTTAAAAAAAAAATAACTTTTTTACTATTTTTTGGATAAGTAAAAATCACTACTTTTGAATGGTTAAGAATATTTAGATCAAGTTATTTTCTACTTATCTAAAAAAATAGTGAAAGAAGTTCTGCAAAATATGAAATTTGTTCTCTAAGTACATTTTTTTTATGGAGATCACGTTGACCGGTTCAGATCAACTACTTGGACTTTAAAATGAAGATATTAATCCGTAGTACTGACCAGTATGCGCTATGCATAGTACCATAGCCTCACTCAAAAGACTCTTGTATTATGGCATTAGGATATTCTTTTAATGACACCAACTTTAATATAATGTATCTACACCCTGTAACAAGGTCATGGGTGGAGAGCCTACCACCAAGGGAGAAGTACAAGTGGCGTCGATACTTGGATGCATGGAAATATGGTGCTGGCTTAGATTATCATCAAGAATAATTATACAACTATGGATGGCATTTTTATCAACAATATATTTGCATTCAATTAGCTCAGTGGTATCAATTTTGGTCCTCCTAGTGAAAAGTATTGATGAAATTGGATTGAGTCATCACAATTTGTAGTCGGATACCCAACCATGTAAGGGCTACTGATATTGGCACAACACAACTTGTTATTGACACAACATTATAGAAATATTTTTAATTTGATAGACAATCTTGTCCCACAATTATTCACTTCCAACATGGAACTGTCTTTCACCAATTACTACACAATATTAGTTTCCTTAATTTCATTCTAATAAGGTAAACATATTTCTAATAGTAACTAATACGATTGCTAGTAGATCATTTAAAATATCTTTACAACAATCCAACATGAGTTCGGATCCTCCGAAGTAACTCAAATTTTGAGTTCATATTCAGGCCGTCCGATCAGTATCTGGTCCAATCCGGTCCTAGGTAGAACGCAGGGGACCCTTTTAATATTCGTGCTTAAGATGATCGAACGGTTACGATCTAAACCCAAAATTTGAGTTAACCCAGGTGATACGAATTCATCCAACCCTTGTTCCAAATCAGAACCTTTCTCCTCAGTCCTCACCAGGTCGTCTCCTCGATCCTCATCTTACTCTTCCTCCATGAAACCCCATCCCGATCCCGATCACCATCATCGCCACCCGCATCTCCACCTGTCTATCCCACCCCGTAACCCTTCTCTACCGCCTTCCTTCCCCACCACCACACCAACTCCCTCCTCTCTTCCCACCCCATCTAAGCGACGCCACTTCTCATCCCGCTCCTCTTCCTCTTTTTCCTCCCTGTTCTTCCTCCTCTTCTCTCTCCGATCCCTCTATTCCCTCCTCCCCTTCGTCCGCTCTGCCCCCTCCTCCTTCTCCCTCTTTCCATTCACCTTCCTTGTCTCTCTTTTCTCATTTCTCCTCCTTCTCCCCTTTTCTCCTTCCCTCCTCCCCATCTCCCGCCCCCATCTCCTTCCTCTCGCATCCAAATCCCTTCTCCTCTCTCTCGTTCTCCTTTTCCGTTTCCATTCTCTCGTTTACTGCAGAGCTGGTGCTTCCATTCTAGCAGATCTCTCAGGCTCTCTCCTCGCACGATTTCTCTCTACAAATTCTTCAATTTTTAAATCCAAACGTTTAATTGGCCTGATTTCACTCACACTAACCCTGCTATTTCTCTCCTGGAGCTGGGACCGAGTTGGTTGTTTCCCTCTTTCAAATAACTCTCTTTCCAGTGAAGGATGTGTTCACCTGGCCTCCATGCTCATGCCTTTTCTCTCTGGCTTCCTTGGATTCTTCGAGCAGAATACTTTCAACTGGGCATCGCTTCGCCAGCTCGGAAAGCGTCGAGTTCGTGTTCTCTCTTTGGGCCTGACGACTGCCTTTCTCTTCATCCCTGCACTTGTAAGCTTTCTCTCTTCTCGGAAAGGTGACCTGTTGTCAGTATCAGGTCTTGGATGGCCTCTGGTAAACACAGTGTTTTTTGGGGTTATTCTCAGTGAAACTTACAGTAGTGAAGAGAAGAAGGCTAATAGTGCAAAGGAATACCGGAAAGGTATTTTGCTAACCTTCCTGTGTACCCTTGTACTAGAACTTTTCTACTATTCCAAGCTCTCTTTAGCTGGTTTTTTACTCTGTGGCTTCTTCCTGTGGATTGCGGTATTACAACTGGGTCCATCACCATTGAATTATGCCGAATTAGGAAATTTAAATGATTCAGTTCCAATGTATTCATCAATCATGGGACCAATTAAACACATTTTAAGTGAAAGGAAATCAAGAAAGATAGCTGTTTTTCTTCTGATAAATACCTGTTACATGGTCGTGGAGTTTGGAGCAGGCTTCTTGAGTAACAGTTTGGGGTTAATATCAGATGCTTGCCACATGTTGTTTGATTGTGCCGCCTTGGCAATTGGGTTGTATGCCTCTTACATTGCAAGATTACCCGCGAATAGTCAGTTTAATTACGGCCGGGGCCGCTTTGAGGTGCTGTCAGGGTATGTGAATGCGGTACTTTTGGTCCTAGTTGGTGCGCTTATTGTTTTGGAGTCCTTTGAGAGGATTCTCGATCCTATGGAGATCTCAACTGAAAGCTTATTGGTTGTCTCTATAGGAGGCCTGTTAGTGAATGTGATTGGATTGGTTTTCTTTCATGAAGAGCATCACCATGCTCATGGCGGCAGTTCCTGCTCACATGATCATCACCATCACCATCATAATAAAACACATGCACATATACATGATGATAAGTCTCACGAGTGCTCTACTGGACATTCACATTCACATTCCCATACACATTTGAACTCATGTTCAAGTAATCAGGGTGAAGGGAAAGCATGTACTGATCATCACGTGCATCATTCTCATGAACACGCTCATGATCATCATGGAGATGACACGATATCATGTTCCGAGCACAAGCATGACTCGATTGATGGACACTTGCATGAAAAACATGATGGCCATTTAAGCAAACAAAATCATCGTCATATCGACCATAACATGGAGGGCATATTCCTTCATGTCCTGGCCGACACAATGGGTAGTGTCGGTGTGGTTGTATCAACCTTGCTTATTAAATACAAAGGATGGGTCGTGGCTGATCCCATATGCTCTGTATTTATCTCGATTATGATAATCGCCTCCGTTATCCCTTTGTTAAGAAACTCAGCGGAGATTTTATTACAAAGGGTGCCGAGAAACCATGAGAAGGAGTTGAATGAGGCTTTAGATGATGTTTCACGTATTAAAGGCGTATGTGGGGTTCATAACATGCATGTATGGAACTTCACTAATACAGATATTGTTGGCACATTTCATCTCTGCGTATCTGAAGAAACAGATAAGATTTCAGTCTTGAAATGTGCTTCTGAAATACTGCGTGATGTTGGAATTAAGGATTTGACTATCCAACTTGAAAGTGTGAGAACACAAAACTAATTATCTGTTTTTCTTGTAATCAATATATTATATGGTTGAATCTTAGAAGTAAGAGGGCTCATTTATGACATAGCCGGATTTGTTTTAACCTACTTTTGGAGGGTTTCGGTTAAGATATTTTAGGTATTTTGCTACTACACAATTATGTAGATATCTTGGTGATTTTTTTGTTTATTTTCCTTCTAGTAGAAAAAATTCTTAGGATTTATTATTTTTGTATTCATGATGAGAAATTTTTCTTCTACTAGAATAAATTCTAAGGATTAATTATTTCTGTACCCACGATAGGAAATTTTTAATATCAAGTTCTCAACCTTTACTTTGATTCTAGATAGAGCGTGTCTTTGTTCTCCAGAAAAATAGTGTATCTTCGTGTTTTCTCCAGAAGCATTTACATATAGGAGTTTGTTATTTAACTATATAACAGTATCTTGTTTCTCCAGTTTCACCTTTTCTGTTAGAATTTCAAATAAGATTCATACCGAGGTACTTAAATTATTGTGACAAGAAATTAAGGATCTGTATTTCAGTAGTATTGCACCTGGTATTGTTTCGCTTTTCCACATCAATGCAATTGCTTGAAGGAGAATCAACATACTGATTGAATGAAATTAAGAAAAGGTCGCACTAGAAGCAATATTTCCCCCGAATCATTATCTGAATAAATTGTTTTCATAGTTAAGTTTATAAGCTAGATAAATAATGATGACTACAAGTTTGAAAAATTAGCAGCGCATAAAATAATGTTTAGGGAGAATTTTGAAATTGCAAGTTTGCTCAATTTTTTTAATTAAAACACATTTTGAATTTTTAACGTTCTCATTTATCATTTGTTGCCACACTCAGATTTATTTTCCATCCGGAGCGTGATTTTAACGCCAAATTCACATCTAGTCTGTCTATCTATGCCACAGAAAAGAAACAAAACTAATAAAACGGAGACATCTGTAAAGCTTTGTGACTGTTTATTTAACATTCTCTATAACAAGTTTCGTAAAAATTCATCAAATTAAATATCACAATATATTCAATTTACTTCCTCATATTTAGGTCCTGTTCGGCCGCTCCACTGTTCCCGCATGAAAAGAAAAATTCAATTCAATTCCCACATGAACAGTAATTTTTAGTTCAATTCCAGCACTCATGTTCATTCCCACTGTCTCGCCAAATAGGCCCTTAACGAGATGATCACACGTCAGACTTTTAGATCAAGACAGACAATGTACGTAAATCCCAGTTCGACGATCTCATGCACCAATCACGAAGCAAAACCTTAAGAACCGCAATCTAAACTTGCTAAATATGTCGTTGTAAATCACATAATAGAATAAACTATTTTCTTTCATGCACAAATCAATTCACTTGGCATTACTTAATTTCCATGCACAAATTTACTATAAAAAAATAAATGGTTGTTTAGCCTGACTAATCGGTCAATTAGTCATTGTTGTTGACCAAACCGTTATAAATCATTCGTTTCTGTTTATACGGCCAATCAATTGGTCATTTTTATTATTTTTTATGCATTTATCTATTATATTATTATATTTTGCGTTGTCTTATCTATGTTTTTCTAAATAACAATTTTATAAAAAAAATATTAATTAACAATGAAACTAAGTTAAAATAAATTTATTTAATAAGTTTAATTAATTAAATTAATTAGTATATGTACATAACTTTAATAATATACAAAATTTTAATTAATCAACTACATACTCATTAATTATTTAACGGTACCAGCTTACCGCTATTTACAGCACATACCGTAGAAAAAGCGAGTCTAATAACATTAATTTAGTTTGAGTCCCCATTTTATTTTCTTAAAAAAAAAGCTAGTCATGAGTATAGTGACAAGATTAGCGAATAATTCTTGAATTATTCGGTTTTTTTAGTGATGCCGAATTATTTCCAGAATTTTATTTTTTTGTTTTTACTTCTTTACAGGACTGAGATCTCTAATCAGAATAATACCGAATATCCGAATTATATCCAACTTATTTCTGAATCACAAATATCTAATCTCGTCAAACCGAACCCGAATAATTAATTTGTCACTGTAACATGATTTTGTTAGTTCCCAGGGTCTCATAGGCTCGTACTCTCATTTGGTTTTAGTGGGTTCATGGACCATGTTCTACTGATGAAATCAATCTCCCGACTGAAACAAAACCCAAGAACATATTCTTAAACCCCTTCGCTGCAAGTGCTTCCCTCAAACCCTCTCGCCGTTCCTCCAGGCGCCTGCTGCTATGGCCAACTCTCCAACAGATTCCGACCCATTCGATCACCTCTCTAATCTTCCCGACGGGTTGCTTGTCACAATCCTCTCCTTCCTCCCCACTCATATCGCCGCTCGCACCTCCGTTCTCTGCCGCCGCTTCCGCCACCTCTGGGAGGCCTCTCCTTCCCTTGCTCTCAGCAACTACGACCTCCCTGTGCCCCGATCTAAAAATTTCACTGCCATGGCCAAATGTCTGATGCTCCGCCGCAATCCGTCGCACCCCCTCCACAGCTTGAGCCTAGACGTATGCGATTGTCACGACAAAAATGCCATAGCGATGGTTTCGTCCTTGCTTTCCAAGGCCCGCTCCCTTGACTTGCGCCACCTCACCATCGGAGGTTTCTGTGTCTCAGATCTCTTACCTATTCTCTCCATTGTCTTTACAATTAACTCTCTCAGATGTCTCTCGCTTCGCTTAAGTTATTCTCGTCAAGAACTTAATTTTCCTTCTGGAATCAATTTAACCAGCTTAAGAAGCCTTTCCCTTCAATTGTTTTGGGTTGACATGGCCGATCTCAACCCACTTCTCTCTGAATTGCGTTCCTTAGAAGACTTACATCTTCGTATAAAAGGCATTCCTGGGCTTAGCCTTTCCTCCCAGACAATCAGAAAACTCAAACTGATTATTGCCGAGAATACTCAAAAACTTGATACTGTGGGATTATCTCTTCCTTTATTGGAGTCACTTCATTTGGAAATTCAGTCCAGCCTTGGAAATATGTGCCACATCCATGCAAAGGTTCCTTTGCTAACAAAAGCTGTGATTAAACTTCATTTTATTCGTGAGAACCATGTCAGTTTTGTTGTTGGGCTGCTGAATTGTATCTCACGTGTGGAGGAGCTAAGCCTGTATTTAGTGGAGAGCACGGTTATACACTCTACCCCTCTTAATTTTTTTTTTTTTTTTTGCACATGTCAATTATGCTATCTTTCTGCACCTCTTGAGCAAGTTCATCTTCAAATTGTTTAGATATGTGTGTCTGGACCTATCAGTTGACTGTCTTTTAATTTTTAATATAAAGTGGTGTGTTATGATATGATAGATATACATATGAAACATGTATGACAATTTTATATGATTGGTAATGTACCATACAAATGTATGTTGATGCTTTACTGGGATAGTTTTGACATATGCTTGATTTGTACAGTGTGGAGAGCACCCAATTCCTATTTTGTTGGAATCAGGAAAAGATGTGCCACATTTTCATAATTTGAAGCACTTGGATGTGACCCTTTGTTTTCACGAGCACAATTTGGCAGATGTTATTATGATGCTCCATAATTGTCCTATTCTGAAATCACTGAAGCTGGTTCATGAGGTGCATAATGTTTTTTTTTTCCCTACTTTACTTCCTGCTCTCAATAAGGCTAGGGTTGGATTGATCTCTTATTTATTTATTTTTTTTTTCGAAGAGCAAGTAGGATATAATTGGAGTATGACAATAACTTATTTAATTCAGTCCAACCCATATAATTCCGGCTGAAACATCCATCGGTTGTTGTCAACCCATTACTACTTTAAGTTCTCAATTTTATTGTTTAGTATTTATGTTATATTTTCATTTTCTTCTTTTTAGTTTCTTGAGGAATGTTGGGAATAAACCCTGAACTTGTGCATGAGGTTAAATTGCCCTCTGATCTTATTTTTATATTTTTTCAGATGACCCTTGAACTTTTGAGTTGGGTTCAACTGTATTCCTTTGTCAGTCATTAATTACTGGTGATACAACTTTGTTAATCAAGTTACTAAATTAGTCGTAACTTAATATCAAATTGGTATGGCATTAATATAATACATTCTATCCTCTCTATACCCCAAATACTCAACAGCTCAGGTACTTAATATCATTTTCACCTTTCCTATCTTAGCGCTTAAAGCAAAGTATTGATCGATGAGTCTCCCTAGGGTAACTCTCTTTGACAAAAATTATTTGGGAAAATACCTTTACTTTTATGGTATGTGTAGTATGTCAAACCATTGCACAATCAAACAAAACAAAACCATTGGCAATCCTGATTGCTCCTCTTTGTACTATTATTTAATTATCTAAAGATTCAGAAATCTTTTGCAGTACTTTGACGACATATGCTAGGCCTAGAGCGTAGTACTTGTATACTTACTTAATTAGTTGTATTCAGAAAACATATGCCGATGTTTGCCAGTCCTATTTCATAGTTTTTTTTTTTTAATTAATTGTACTTGTATAGCGTCATTTCCATTCATATAGTTGTAAATAGAAGCAGAGTTCATAGATTATACTATACACAGTCCAACTATGATGCCGTGCTACTGAGGGCTTGTGACCAATTTAAATTCTCTTTTATTTTTTAAAAATACATTGGTCTTGATATCGTTTGTGTCTACTCCACTGGACAAAAATGTTACCTTAGTTCCACTTCATTTGGAGTTGCTTTACTATGGTTGGAAGTTTTAGGGGACACATTAAATTTGTTTTATTAGTGATACAAAGGGGCTAGGTTTCTTGCCAATAGCATCCTTTTTTTATTTGTTTTTTTTCCAAATTCTCTAGTATGTTACTGATTATATAAATATACATTATTTTTTGCTTTAGATCTATTTCCAAACCGGAAAGAAAAGGAAAGATTGGCAATCAAAGCTGCCGCGAAATGCTGATGGTAATTACCACTATGCTTATTTCAAAAATCTCCATTTGGAAGAGAATCGTAAAGAAGTCATCAAGTTGCTGAGTAAGAAATGTCGCTCTAAGAGGTAAACTCGTTTTCATTGCTTTGCTTGTTTTGATAATTTTTGTTGGAGCTAAATATCCTAGCCGTGTGTTGTGTTGACATGGCTTTAATTATGTTTGAAGCATGTTGTGAAAAGCAATACTTACAAATGCTTTTGTTTTTGGCTCACTCTTATGGAAAGTTGGCACTGCTAACAGTGATGTTGTAATTTGTACCAGTCAGCAACTTATTTGACCAATTTTGAGCTCATTTTTAGATTTTTCTTTGTAGAAGTTCTATGATACCCAAAATTAAGGAGTACATGAGCTCATTTTTTAGACATCTAATTTGTTGTAGGTCAATTATGGATATACTTGTGGAAGAAACTTGTGCAATTAGAGGCAACAAGGGTAAGGGTCTTTATGGGAAGAGCATAGCCACTGCACCAAACTGTTCAATTGCCCGCACATTCCGTGAAGTTTCTAGCTCTGTTGACGACAATACCATGACCCAACAACAAATTGATGATTTTGGCAACCCTGAATTTCATGTGATGCCAGATAGTGTTGAGGTAGTTCATGAGCCCGTTTATGAGTCGGTCAATCCCTCGCCAGATGTGCCAATTTCAGAGCCAGTCGTTCCCATGCCAAATGTACCAGAGTATGAACCAGTTCATTTACCTTCTTCGCAGAATAGTAAGAGAGGTAACAACTCGGGTGATCAATGCTGTACCCAACAAAAACAAAGTGTTAACCGTATGGATGAATTTGCGGAGAGATTCCTTTGCCAGCAAGAACAAAGAACTGAGCTAATCGCTCAATTGGGCAAAAGAACTGAGCTGATTGCTCAATTGGGCCAAGCAAATAGTGTACATGATCAGGTTTTGAACAAGCTACAATCCTTGGCATTACCACCAGCAATTCACGTGGATATGGAGTTGATTTTGGTCAATTCTTGGATAAGAAGTTGTTTTATTAAAGAAGATGATAATGAACGCTTCATGATTTTTGTCGACCGCGTAGTTGAATTGTTTCGGTCTGGTAAACTACCTCTCAACTCCTAACAGTCCAAATACACTTGATAGATTTGGGCTACTTTTGTTAAATAGGTTTATCATATTTTGATTTTTGTCTATATGGCATAATTTATTATATTTTATGTCATATTTTTGGGATAGTTACTTATAGTTTGAAGATTATGTTTTTTCAATTATGGTGCTATGCATCAAAAACTAATTATATGTAATTGTGTCGAGCATCTAATCACTTTTTAGTTTATTTGTTGCACTTTGTACTTTATTATATTATGCGACTGTTACACTATTATAAATTAATCTCTTTTAATTATTTGTTGATGCAGAATGTAGTATTTTTTTGTATTTTATTTATTTATTAATGTGCAGATGCATTCTAGTAGGCAGTGTATTGATGTGTTTGATTTTTTTTATTTATTAACTAAAGCTTTGAGTTTTGTTTCTTTTGACCTCTGTAGGCAGTGTATTGATGTGTGGAGGTTGCTAGTTAAATTTGAAAAATGTATGAATAGATGCATTGTAATATTTGTGTTTGGAAATTTGTTTTACAATTTTGAATTGGGAAAAAGGTATGTTAATTTCCTTAGAGATTTGATTCGAAATTATACTACCTCCTTTATAAATACTGACTATATAAATACACATTTTGTTTTCTGCCTTAGGTTCCCGAGTTTATTGGTTGGGCAACAGAAAGGAAAAGAAAACATTGGGCATCAAAGCTGCCACGTAATGCTAATGGTAATTAATGTTATGCTCATTACAGAAATATCCATTTGGAAGAGGATCATATTATTATAGAATTCATGAAGTATCTTAGCAAGAAATGTACCTCTAAGAGGCAAGCTATGTGATGTTGACAAGCTTTTGTTTTTGGCTCACTTTTATGTCGAGTTAGATCAAATTTGGGCATGCATGTAGGTTGATGTGGAATGGGTTTATATTGTTATGTTGGTCCTTGGTGATATTTCTGTTAGATAAAATTATAAATCAACTGAGTTTATTCCCGCTGATAAAATTATAACTGATCTTAAGTTTCACTTTTAACAATTTAACAAGATATACCAAAATGAAAGAGAGAAACCTTATAAAAAAAGGGATGAAATGCTTCACATTTGAGTAGTTTATGCTGACAAAGAAATAGCTAGATGTCTAGTGATATATGAAAAAACTTTGGCAAACAAACAGCTAGAAACTGTTAAACAACTACCTAGAAATACTGACCTGGAACTTCCCTCTTCTACACTTTTCCTTGGTTAACAATACACAACCATACGGGGCCGTTCGGCAATAAAGGATTAAGAGTGAAGGATTAAAAGCTTAAGGAGTGCTAAGGAACCGATATTCGGTTGTCTTAATCCGTAGGTGAAAGATTAAGCGCTTAAGGAGAAGGTATTGATGCCTTAAACTCCGGATAGGAGATTAAGATCCGGGCAAAAAGAGGCCAAAGGAGGTGTTCTTAATCCGCACTAAGGAATTGGTGTTCGGCAGGACTAAGCGGCTAAGGAAGCTAAAAGAAGCGGATTAAGCCTTAAGGAGGCTTAATCCATACTTGCCGAACAACCCGTATATGTTATAGTCTTAGCCAAATTGAATGAATATATATGTATACATTTGCAATTCACTTCAGCCATCATTGTCAGCGCACAGTACAATTGCTGTTTTAAGTCTAATTGTTCAGAAATATTTGTAGTAATTGCAGATGTGTTAGTTGTATACCTGTGCGGCAAATGACAAAATTACTAAAGCAGAATTGTGCCTAATTTAATGTTGGTCCTGTAAACCTTCCATAATAAGTTATGGCCAAATTATACCAATTAAGCCTCCTATAATGAAGAAAAATGACCAATGGGTAAGCTTCTTAGAAAAATTAAGCTTTGATACCTCAAGTCCTGTAACTAAATAAATGCTCAAGGCTATAAGTTTACCATATTTTTTGTCACGAAAGACCATAGACCTCACCAGCCTTTGTTAATACACTAGCCATGTTTTAGGAAGTGCTAGGAGTAGCATTTTCTCTGATCCAAACAGTCCCTTGTATATTGTACTGGTTCACTTCCTAACTGAAACCAAAGTTGGCATAAGGGCTATTATTGTAATTCTTCCTTATCAGTTGTTGTATTGTAGGAACTAACATGACAATCTTTTGAAGTTCTTCTAACTTTCACTTGGCACAACAATGAAAATTAATTCTCTCAAAAAAAAAACAATGAAAATTAATTTTGAAAATTTTGGCACATTAATGAATATTAATTTTGAAAATTATTGTTGTATTATCGTTATTTAATTTTGACAATTAATGAAAAAGGACCAAAATTTCAAAAATTAATGTTAGAATTGTACGGGTTAGCAGGTGCTTACTGAAAACATATGTTGCATGGATATGGCGATACGGTAATTTTCAAAAATCATGAATACAATATGTCTATTATATATATTATTTTTTATTTTAATTATAATATTAGTTCAACAGTTGTTTTATATATATCAAATATAAAAAGTTCTGGAGAGATGTTACAATAACTCAAAGTATATATTAAATAATAAAGTTAATCTCTTTGAACAACAAGGAAGTTGTGGCGTAGTGGTAAGAGGTATGGTTCTAGTGTTCTAACAATTACCCCCGATCAATGACCCGGGTACCGCCTGGACCGGCCCGCGCACAGGTTCGGTGGGTTCGGCGGGTTGGCCGGACCGGGCAAAGATGCGGACCCGGGTGCTATTTTTGAAACTAAACCCGACTAACCCGTGACCCATCCCGGACTAGGCAAAACCCAGACCGCCCGTGAACCCGTACCCGCCCGGACCCGTGAACCCGTACCCGCCCTATCCAGCCGTACCCTTGAATCCCTACCCCCCCCCCCCCCCCCCACCCGCCGGACCCCCCCTTTAACTTTAATCACATCAAATCCCATCAATTGATTCCAATTAATCTAAGTCATTGATTTTTATCGAGATTCGCACTTGTAAAAATATTTTTCATTAAGATTTGTGCATGAAAAACTTTGAATGGTTAGGATTTAGTTCACAATTTCAATTTGAAATCATAGACAACGGTTTAAACTTTCAAAATTCATCCCCCCCAATCAAAACCTCTTTAAATATACCCCAATCCCTAATATTTTTTCACATCTCAATATCTTATATTCTCATAATTTTTTCATTCACTCATTCTCTCAATATTTTTATTATTCTCAAAATTTAAATTTATTGTTCAAAATTTAAATTTATTCGGTTTTAAAGATCAAATAATTCGTATTTTTTAAAGTAATTGATTTCAAGTAACTATTTATTTTAAAATAGTTTATTACTCCAATCTTCATTACATTTCAAATATTTCAAAAATCTAAATTGTTATTTAATTAAAAGAAATTTAGAATCGAATTACTAAACTATTGTATTTAATTAAAATTTTATCATTACTAAACTACTGTATTTAATTACTAAATTTAGAATCTAGATTGCACAAAAAAGCCGAACAAAAAAAGAAAAAAACAGCCAAAAAAACAGAAAAAAGAACCCGGTCAGGACCGCCCGGACCATCCCAACCCGTCTACCCGGTCCGCTAACCCGTGCGGGCAAGGGTCCGCGGGCGGGCAAGGGTTGAGTTTCAAAAATGTTTTTAATTATTTTTTCTTTTTTTTTAATGTAAGAATTATTCTATTAAAATTATTTTGTTGATATCGACTATTTTAGAAAGAAAATAGCATTTCCCACAGCTATTCCTACAGTACAATCGAACACTTATTCATTATATTTCCATAATTATTTCCATGCATACTTATGTTATGAGTATGGATTCTCACAAATTAAAAAGTGAGTTTCCAAACCCATCCTGTACAATTCCGTGACAAATGAATAGGCCCTTATTTCTGTTTCCCCTTTCGTCTCTCGCTTAATCTGACAAGCGGGGGCAGGACCGACAATCAACCATTTTGGGTCGGCTCATGCACACCACGCTTATCCACTGTGAAGGGTTCAAGTAAATTCTCGGGCCCCACTTGTCAGTCGTTACAAGAAATTAAGGATCTGTATTTCAGTAGTATATCCAAATTGTAATTGTATTTAAGGAACGATCCATTTATTTATTTTCCTCTCTTGTTTTAGTTCACGAGCTCATCAGACAATGTCAACTGATTCTTCCTTTTATTTATTTATTTTCAGTTATGTTTTATTAATTTATTTATTTTGGCAAAAAAAAAATATTTGTTTAGAATTTGAGAGAAACTTTTTACGCAAGGGCTTGAGATGTCTGAACATGATAAAACATATATACTTTTCATATTTTCATGCGTGATAATTGCTTAATTCATTGGGTACGTAATTACGTATGCATGAGATTACTAAAATCTATCGGATTAACTTCGAACGACGAATCCAAACCGTTGAAATCTTTCTACTTTACAAGTGATGCGTTTACATGTGAAAATTTAAAGTTTCGAATTAATTTAGTCTAAAGTCAAGTGGTCAAAAGTCTTTCAAAAAAATGAATGCATTAAAATTAATTTGGAAACATTCTAATTTTGACTACTTAACTTTATGCCAAATTAATTCTAAACTTTAAAATTTTCATATGTAGACGCATGTCACGCATCACTCGTAAGGTAGAAGGATTTCAACGGTTCGGATTCGTCATTCGAAATTAATCCAATAAGTTTTAGAGTTAAGAGTATCAAGGACTTAGTACTGCACCCTAGTTCTACTCCAAGGTATATATGCAAAATCATTTCAATCCAACTATGTGCATGCTAATAATATGCAAAATTATTGACGATAAGTTTATTTTCTCACAAGCAAGTTCTCTGGCAAATGCCCGTGAAACGTATTACAGTCAATATTGTGTTGGAAATACTGTATAAGTGTTTTATTTAAATTGACACGATAAATTTTATGCATTTAAAAAAAATATTTAACATGCATTCGTTAGCATACGGATCAGCACGTGTAATAAAAGTATGAATTTAAAATCTAAATCATTGTGCATCATAAAACTCAACATTCATTATATTTTAAAAGAGTTATGTAGCAAACTTAAATTTCAATCCAATTATAAGAAAAATATTAAACGTGAAACAAAAAAAACCGCCAAACCGAGAATTATGTGCAATTGTGTTTCCTTGTTAGAAAAATCATTGTTTTTACAATTCATTGCCTAGCTGTAATAACACTCTAAATAAACTAGTAAAAAAAATTACAAGATCTTTTTATCTCCGTCTTTGATCCTGAAAAATTATAACACACCAAATTAGCTAACTTGAAAAAAAAATACAAAGGTTGAGTTTCCTAATTTTGGAAACAAATACAAATCAAATTCTTAATAATTTAAAATATGAGTTTGCTAACTTGAAAAAAATGTGAAAATATAATTGTTAATTGTTTTTAACCTTTATATAGAAATGAAGTTCAGAACACTTTTAAGTTTTAATTATTAAAGCCGGATATAATTATATCCAAATTATGTTTTAATGATTAACAATCAATAAAAAAAATTACATAAATTAATTGTCTCTAGTATCTTAAAGGGGTCAGTATGGTTTGAGTTTGGAAGAATATGGTTCCACATATATGTAAGAATTATTGGGTTTGGAAGATTAATTTATATGAATAGGCCAACATGTACAACATATTCATTCAATAATTATAACATTTATATTGTTCACAATGTTTCGATGATTCCAAAATGTTTTTATGATACTTTCACATAAACATTGTATTACCTCAACTTAAAAGTCATGATCACCTCACGAGGTCATACTTTTTTTTCTGAAACAAAAATAAAACTATTTTATAAACTCTTAAATGTATTTAATAATTTTAAAAACAAATCGGGTTTGAGCAGGAGAAATATTCCTAAATATTATATTTTTACTTTTGACAATGTATCTTGAAATAATTGCAGCTAATTCTCCTGTAGATCTGATTATTTATAAAGTTAAAGAAAGCAATTTTATGGACATTGTGAATTTGTCTTGGTATATTAAAGCCTATAATGTCCCTCTCACTAAAAACTATTCACAGGGACAAATGAATTTGTGCTGGATGTTTTCATAATTTTGTCTTCTTTGTATTACTGTCTTTTCAGATATAGATCTAGCTATAAGTTATTTTTATGTAATGCTATTTTATTATAATATTAATATATGGTTCACGAATTTTAACAACTTGAGCCATAAATTATGTAGCAAACTCCAACCAAAGAAAAATAGCTTAAGTCATGACTTAAGTAACAAAGTCTAACCAAACAAAAATAATTTAAGCCATGCAGTATAATTCTCCTTAACTTGTAACTAACAACCAAATTAATATGTTCACAATGTATGTTCCTTTGCAGTAGGGGTGCAAATAGATCGAATAAAATATATCCGACCGTATTCGGATCTGTATTTAAAAATTAAATATGGATATCTGATATCTAAATATCCGTGCAGATACGGATATAGTTTTGAATTTTAATTATGCGTATCCGAATAGGTAGATATATACCATATAATTTAATATGTATTGTGAAAATATTTATATATGGATATCCAATATCCGATCCATATCCATACATATCTATCAAACATCCAATCTGTATCCGTATCCGAAAAATAAAAACAGATACGAATATAATTTTGCCACTATCTGATTCGTATCTGATCTGTTTGCACCCCTACTTTGCAGTCCCGGTCATTGAAGAGAAGTTGAAATTATGACATGGTTATCAATAAACGTTAAACTATTATAGATAATCATATTCATTTAATTTACTTGAGATTCTAACAAAATAGAAATAGCAATATAATTACCTTCGTTGTCATATAGAGGCATCTAATTTTCTTGAACACCACTTCCAACTGTTCACTGTTAGGAGTGGAGGAGAAAGTCCTAATCAGCGATTTGAGGTGTGGTTAAGAGTCTGTTCGGCGTGAGTACTGTTCACGTTGGAAAAAAAAAATTCAATTAACTGAATTTTTTTTTCACGTGAATAGTATTTTTCAATTCAGTTTTTGTGCTCATGTCCAATTCTAATTGGTGGCCGGCCGAATAGGCCCTAAGAGAAAATGCCAATGTTCTAAATAGCGCGCTATAGCACCGCTATAGCGTTTTTGGACCCTAAACGCGAAGCTATAGCATCAAAATACGCTAATTGAGCTACGGCCGCTATAGAGCAGTCCGCTATAGCCGATAGCGTGTAGCGCCAATAGCGTGCGCTATGCAATATGAGCATATTTTGGGCAATTTATATGGGTTTTGACTATAATTTTTTTTTGCAATTGACGTACTATGCTCTATATTAAATTATTAATTGCTAAATGAGAATTTATTGGTAAATTAAATAGTTAAATAAAAGAAAAAAAATTAATTGAAAGCTTGTTACTACAAAAGGAACCCTTGTCACTGAAATTAGAAAAATTCTAAATTGGCGACCTTTCGAAAATTATAATTACTATATGTAGTTGGAATATTTTTAATAGATGAAGATATATAGTTTATGCCATGATGTCCAGGTTATTTTGTAATTTGAATAGAAAAAAAAATAGATTATGTCATGAATCATGATTCTTAAGATATTTTGAAGAAAAAAGTCAAGAGTTTATGATATTACTATGAATATTTTGAAGATCAATTTGGACTTTCTACTGATTCAAAATGAATATTATAATTTCTTAATCAATTTGATATTATTTATTGTTACATGAGACTTTAGATAATGTTGATAACTTGATATTTAACACAAATATATAATATAATTTTTGTAAAAATACAAAAACGCTATTTACCATAGCTTTCGCTATAGCGACACTATTCGCTATAGCTTTTTTTGTAGCCTTCCCACTATGACGCGATAAACGCTATTTAGAACCTTGGAAAATGCGAAACGGGGCATGGGTGTGTGATTAGTATCTTTGTTGAATATGTATCTTTTTCAAGTACCTGAGTACAATTAACTCTCATTTTCTCACAAGTCACCACTGAGCTATTGGAATCGGTGCCTATTTAGATATAGATAATCTGTATTGAGATCCGTGTTAGATTAAAACTGATGGCTCAAATCTAATTGTGCTCAGTCAGGTATTGCACTGGATCTGAATTCATCTTTGTTTGGAGGTGGATCTAGGGTAGGGTGCTGTTGAAGTGGTGGATATTTGTTTTCAAAATTCTCTTTATTTTAAGATATACCGATATGTCGTATTTTGAATTTGAAAGTGTCTAACAATCTTTTAATACCGTTATTGTTTCATTGAAATTTTCTAGATGAGACTTCCAATTAGGCATGTTACTGAAACCTTGGCTGGGGTTTGTCTCATTGAAGGATTTATATTTCGTTGAAAGTATGTAAAACTTAGAAAAAATAGAAGAAAAAAAAATAGAGAGTTCCATTTTAGCTTACCTTCTTTTCTAAGGTACAATTCTAAAAAAATTCAGATGATATAAAATGCATAAACTTCTTATTTCTTTCTCCTCCAAATGAAAAAAAAAAATCTAAAGAACTTGTAGCTTATAGTATATCCTTAATACAACATGGTATGTTTGGATGGTATAAGAATAGCTAGAATAGCAAGCTATTCGGAATAACAATGTCCATCCAAATGATATTTTTGCTATTTGGAATAGCGAGAATAACTGTTATTCTCTATTCCTTGGAAATGTTGGAATAGCTACTGTTCGAAAGTGTGAATAGAAAAAAAAATATTTATTACCATCAACACAGTTCCAAAATGATAAAATTGACACCATTTATTTTATCTTTACGTCGTGACCATTCATTTGAGACCCCATTTGTCTATCTTTTCTCTTAATAAGCACTTTGTTAACACTATTATTTATCAGTTACAGTCATTTACTATTTCAAATGTACAGTTCAAACAACATTTTTACTATTCTGAATAGCACCACTTTCACAATATTATGAAAATCACTATTTTTTTACTATTCTAAAAAGTAGCTATTCTAGCTATTCTAGAGTGCATCCAAAGTACGCTTTGCCTCACACATCTTACTATAAAGGAAGTGATTTTATATAAGGGCCTGTTTGGTTGCAATCCCGCGTGTTACTGTTCACACGGGAAAAAAAAAATTTCCCGCGTGAACAGTAACACGCTGTTTACTATTCACCCATTCCTGTGCCCATTCCCGTTCCCGGGTTGCAGCCGAACAGGGCCTAAGTGAACACTAGGCTGAAGCATTATCTACGAACATGTTTGTATATGTGTGCCGGTCATGTTACATGTTTCTTTTGCCAAAAATAACACGTCATGCAAAATAAAATAACCTGATCGTGTCACATCACATCATGCAAAATAATTCACTCACATTACATCACGTCATGTCACGTAACACATAACGCAATCAAATTCTCAAACATTATTTCTTTAACCACACATAATGTGACCATTTATATATCGCGCCTGTCCCGGTTAACATTTTAGTTTAAGTAACGTCACATGAAAAAAGTTTTTAGTGACGTGATATAGTCATGTTGTGCAACGTACGTTACGTTTAATTTTCCTTGACTGGTACCATTGACTGCCCCGTTCTTCTCTCTCGTGCTGGTTTTGAGAGGTAGGATAAAAGAGAATCAAAACATTTTGAAATGAGAATCAGAACTTGCTTTCATCAAACTAAAACAAAGAAAAGTGATAGCAGTACTGAGCAAATTGATTGCGCTGATTATGAATAGTGGCAAATCCTTGAACGATCTTATGTTTGTTTTCATTCACACGCACTACTAAATATCACTAAAAATTATTCACAAATATTAAATCGATCCTAACACTTTCAATGAATGCAACAAGCTTATATGTAATTAGACATCATCTCATCCCAACCAAACATTATACATGATCATTCTCGAACCCAACCAGGCTCATATTTGTACGGTCAGACTACAGATCGAGACGTAATATCAGATGACAAGTCCATTGTTTGATTAAATATATATGGAATTATACTATAGCAACTAATGCTTAAAAATTAACAAGTATCAAATTTGTAGGAACTGTTGAGAGAAAGTACGTACATATTTTGAACTGCATTAGCTATCTTTAGTTCCTACATATTTTGGACTGCATTGACTACTTTTTTTAGTATAGGTTTTGAATAAAGTTTGGAGATAAGCTACCCAACTATTTAATAACTGTAATAAATATTTCATCCTAGTTTCGAACTTATAACCTCCTACACTATATAATAACCCAAATTGCCTTTGCCGCTAGACTAGGCTATGGTACTTTGCAAAGTGCAGAACAGTCCATGCTATGTATCAATATCTCCGTTAACAAAATGCAAATGTACTTGGAGACCAAATTTTGGAGTTAAGCTCACAAAAGACTTGGTGAGCTTAGGAACACCCGAGTTCTACACTATATACCAAAGAGTATCCTCTCCAATATGTGTAAAAGATTCCCTTCACTATACGGCTTGAGATTTACTCTATGCCGCTTTGAGATTAGGGATAGCACATCTCAACTGCATTAAGCTTTTAATTCTTCTATTTCATTCAAATAATATCATTGTATCAAATTGTAATGGAAATCAATAAGATGTATATATTTATGTAGGTGTAGCTGGTTGGTCTAAGACAAAACTAGATTAGAAAGAGATTGATTGATTATTTGATTTCTCAGGTGCAGAAAGACTTTCAAGCAAGAAATTGTATGCAATGGAATGAGGGTTGCAAATTGCATCCAACAACCTTGAGCAATAGGTTATAGTACGTGACCAGCAAATAACAGTCACATATTAATTGAACTGTACGTTTCAAACGAAAAATAAATGCAACAATTTTTGTTTACATAAAATGCAGCAGTTACTGGTACAGTTTTTAAGTTTTCCAGGACAGACAGAACTTGGTAGTAATAAAGCTTCTTAGTCCTATCCCATTTTTATTGGTTTGTTCTTCCTAGGCCTTTCCTCTACTGGCCTCAGTAATCATAGATACTGTATATTTAATATAGCTAAAAGGAATAACTCCGATGAAAAAACTATACAAGCAGTCAGGCAGGGTCCCCTCTCTACCAAGCATATATTGTCCATTGGATATCAATTCAACAAATAATCATAGATGTTTTGACCTCAGTATGCATATAACAATCATGTACTGCATATAACATTCAAACTCTTCTGAAATTCATGATGACATATATTTCCTTCCTTGGACTGAAAGGACGACAGGAAAATTTAACCAAAACACAATAACTAGCAAATAAACATTTTGTTAAAAGACATTTCTTTTGAAGATCTAATTTTACACAACACAGTTATTGCAATTAAATGACCACACATCATTATATATATATATATATATATGGCCATAAATTAAACATATTCATAGTTCAAAGTAGATTGTCAGGCCACATTTCAAAACAGAAATTTCATATAATGAGAACAGTTTTGGTGGAACTCGGTGCAAATATCACTAGTATGCTATAACTACAAACAAATATCTAAGGCTTGTATAGTCCTTTTATCTATAAACAAAAACCAAAATTTACTTAAAATAAACCATAACTAGCTTAAATACTGGACCTGTGGATATATATCTTACAAAATTTGACTTCTTTCTTTAAAAAAAGATAACACAAGAAGAATAAACTGTATTTATCCATTATAACAAGTAACATAAAAAAACATTATGTAAAGCAATACCTAAATAAAATACTATATATGCTTTTTGTCCTGAACAAAATACTGGGATACACATGTATTTTATGTTTTGACAACTTAATATTTGAACCAGAGAAAATCTTATGTTGAAGATTATGCAACACACATATGCATTGCTAGAGACACCTGGAATCTTACTAATATTAACTTCCAAATTATAGTATTAATCACATTAATATCCAATCAATCAGGTGTATTATATTCTGTAACAGGAAAGTCTAACTGCTAGTAGAATAACTGGGAAATACTAAGTAACCTATATAAAACGTTTAAAGCCACTTACCTTAAAAAAATAATAATAACCTATATAAATTAACTCTTGCAAGAATGTAATGACATATAAATCAACCAATGAAATCATTTCTCTTTCAATTCAATCTCAAATTCTAACATCATATATCATGAGGACCACCTCACAAAACAGGCAGATATTATAGCAAACAAGAGATACTACAAGCATAAGTATAGTAATGGGTCAGATGAGTAATGATGCCACCAGACAAGCATTGGAACTGAAGCAAACAGTTTGTAATGCTAGACCAATGACAAACCTAAGGACCAGAACTTCCTGTGTCCTTTGACCAATTTTATTTTGCATAAATTGCAGTAGTTCTATGAAAACATAAATGCGCCTAAACCCTAGACCAAATAGACAACAACCCTAAACGTATTTCTATCATCAATAAATAAATCCATTACCAAATTTGCATTTCTATAGTTAGTAAATAAATCCATGACCCAAATTTGCTCTGACATATTGACATGCCCAGAAATAGTAGCTGTACGGTTATATATCCATTTTCTTCATCAAGTGGCTGGTCTGAATTAATAGATACAGTTCAAAAAAGAAAAAGTTGCTCACCTGATCACTCTGTCATTCTACTGTGCCTTGGAATGTGAAGCTTGGCAAATGGGTGATTAATTGATTGCTTTGGAAAATGAGAAGAGCAGAAGGCAGGAGTCTTGTAAGAACTTAATGGATGCCATTAATGATGCAAAGAGCTAGTTATCATGACTAACGTAGGCTTTAGTATAGTTTATGTTTAGCCTTTTCTCTCACCCATTAAAGGTTACTGTTTGTAGAGTAACTTTACACAGACCAAGAGATCCGAACAGATCCACCGAGATATTCATCACAGATTCCCAATCGATATGTGCACATGCAATTGATACAATCCATACAAATTCTAAGACCAAAAAGTGCACTTTTTTATCGGAATATTACCTAGATCTATCTTTCTCTTCCTACCTTAGAACTCCAAATTAATTGAAGCATGCATGAGTGAAGAAAGATTTAGCCTAATTTTTTTTATTAATCATACAACAAATACCACAAAAAATATCAAAAGATATTTTGCACAGGAGAAACTAATAAGCAAAATCACGCAATATATTCGATTAAAAGTATAGAAAACGATATGGAGATGAACAAGAAGTCTATATGAATCGAAATGGAAGAAATAAAGAAAATACAACACACGGGTTTTGCAACCCTAATAGGTAAGCAAGATAAAGGTTTTTCTCGACAGAGCAAGAAAGAAAGAAATAAAAGATGAAAACGATGAAATGAAATCGGACCGATACGCTTTATTCCCCTGCGGATGCAGCACAGAAACTAGCTAGGCCTCCATGCGCTCCACAAAAAGTACTACTACTTCATGATGATTCTCTCTCTCTCATCATGCATCCATAGATCCCCTCATGGCCTCCTCAGGCTTTTCTTCTTCTTCATCTCCCGAGACCGCAAGTTGGTGGGGTGGTAATGATGGAGATGGAGGAGACATGATTGCGATTTGGAACGAGAAAGAGGAATAGAAATAGAGATGAAGAGGTGGCATCCAAGGTATTGCTGTCCCTTTTACCTAGTTTAGTGGGTACTAGCAAGCCCCTGATGTCTCTCTCTCTCGCTCTCTCTCTCTCCCTGAAATCTGAACCCTGAGGAATAGATAGGATAGTGGGGCCCAGGATGGGACTAAAAGGACAGAGAGAGAAGGGTTTGGGTCACCTGGTCTAATGATGGGGTTTGTGAATCCCCAAGACAAAAGTTGTTCTTTTACTTCTCTGGAAAAAGAGGAATGGGTTCTGTTAATACGAGAGGGACAGAGGGTAAAGTTACCAATGTAATGTACCATTTTTTTTTTCACTGCATCTGCTGACGTTGGTGAATGGTGAAGGATGTTGACATGTTGTGATCTGTGAATTAGAGGACTACTCTGTAATATGTTGCTGTAGAATTTCTATGTTATTAGAACATTGACCCGTTAAAATTTTAGAAATTTAAAAAAGGATGTAAATATTTCTCGAGGTTATATAGAAAGGACCGGCATTTTTTTCTACTGTGATTTTTTACTCGTGAACAGTATTATACAATTTTTATTTTTTCAAATTCAACTGTTGAATTATTTCAAGATTCTTATATAGAAAAATTAGTTGTTTTGAGATACGTACACAAATTATTGGATGACTGAATTTGAAAAAGCATGAATTTTAAGATTATTGTTCATAACATTTCGGATCGCAACAGATCTAATTCCATATAGAAAACCCAAATAAAATGGTACATGTTAAATAAGAGTAGGGATAAAATGCATTATTAGTTTTGTGTTTTAATTATATTTCAAATCTTTATTTTTATTTTCAAATTTTAAATAGTCAATCCGAATAACCGTTCGATATGATCTTCATATTAAAATGTGTTTAAAGATCAAATTTTATATTTTTTGGAATTTTTATTAATCTTTTAGACAATTCCAAATCATTGTTTTTAGACCATCCAAAAACAATAATTTGTACCCATCTAAAAAATATAAAATTTGACCTCTGAGCAGCCACTCAAAGTTTAGTACAATGTAACAAGTTGGCAAGGAATTTGTAATTTTGAGTTAATACATCTAAACCGGCCTAATCGCTTTAAAATCTATGCGGATTACATCCCCTGCATTATAGGCTAGAGTCAGATTGACTCCGTTTAAAATTAGACAGCCGAAATGCGTTAACTCAAAAGATGCTCTTTTGAGTTAATCGAGATGATGCGAACTCCACAATAGGCAATTCAAAAAGGAGATTCGCACATTAATTGATTTTGTTATTTTGATCTCAATCATTGATCTTTATTGGAATTCACGCATTACAAAATTTACTTGGTTAAAATTAATGCATGGAATAGTTTGAGGGTCTGTTTGGCCAAATCACTGTTTGCGTGGAAAAAGAAAAATTCAGTTCAGGATTTAGGTTTTTCCACATGAACATTGATTTTCAGTTCAATTCCTGTTCCTATGCCCAAGCCTACGTGTCCACCGAAGAGGTCCGGATGGATTGAGATCGGGTAACATATTCCTTTTATTCCAAAATGAATAACAACCGATTTTTTTCTTAGAAAGAAAGCACCAAAATAATAGATCATATATTTAGTGAATCTACTGAAATATTAAATATAGATCACATTTTTAACACTCCCACAGAAGATTAACCTTTATAAAAAAAATAGTGATTAAAAAAAGTAAATTAATTTTCTTGTTTTTGTCGTTTTCATGTAAAATTATGTGTTTATCTGTGAGCGTTGTTTATTCTTTAAATTTTGTTATTTTTTTTAAAGCCATGCATTTCTTCGTGAATCATGCTAATCCTTTGAAATCCTATCATCTTCATATAAAACCATGCATTTTTCTGTGGATAATATTTATCCATCAATTTTCATTGCTTTTCGTGTGAAACAATACATTTCTCTACCAACCATGCTTAGAGAGAGGAGAGTGTCCGATGCCCATCGGACCAAACTCGGTTCGATGGGTGGTTTCTACCGTCCGATCCACTTTAAGATTCACGTGCATAACTTCAATATCCATGCGCACAGATTTTGAAATGGATCAGACGGTAGAAACCACCCATCGAACCGAGTTTGGTCCGATGGGCATCGGATACCCTCCTCTCCCCCATACTTATTCTTCAAATTTTGTCTTTTTCTTCATGTATATAAAGTTTGAGATAGAAGTAGGTCCGATGCCCATCGGACCTACTTTTAGATTCAATTAGCTCTAATAACGTACGATTAGCATCAAGATTAGTGGGCACAAAAATTAAAACATATATGTACGGATATTAATGTACTTAGTACGGATCTTGATGCAGCCAAAGTAGGTCCGATGGGTTTATCCTAACTGTTTTGTAATTTTCATATCAAGCCATATATTTCTCTATAACAGTTCATCTTCTATAGTTTAACGTTGTTTATTTGCTCCGAGACAGAACATGATTTTAGCACAATAGCCGTGGTTTTATTTTCAATGATTAGCAGTTTCAGTATGCTTTCGAGTATAGTGTGATTTTAGCGTAATAAACGTGGCTTTCTCAAAATTTAGTGGTTTCCATTCGTCATCAAATAACCATAAAGTCCCTGGTTATTTTCTCAAGCTGTTTACAAATATATCCATGTTATGTAGTTCTATTTTTTTTTTATTACAGTTTTGTTTTTTCATCATATTGTTTGTGGGTTTGGTAATCTTTACAACCTGGATAAAACATTATCTGTTTTTTTTTGGGAATATTAATCTTTATAATAGAGATCATGTCAATATAGAGTCCAGCTAATATGATATCGGTGTCATATGACACCAACTTCAAAGTTGATTGGATATAGTTCAAACGACTAATTCAAACCGTTCAAACTGATTTATTTTATGAGTGATGCATTTACATGCTATTGTTTTGTATTTTCGAATTATTTTAGTATCAAATCAAGCGGTCAAAAATATTGAAAAATGGATGCATTAAAATTAACTTAAAAACTCACACATTTGATCGCTTGACTTAATACTGAATAAATTCGAAAAATTATAAAATTTGCATGTAACGCACAACTAATGAAGTAGATTGGTTTGGATTCACCGATTGAAGTCGATTCGGTAAATTTTGGAGTTGGTGTTATATATAGGCTAATTAAAATGACACTGATATCATACTAGCTGGACTCGTAAACATACTCGATAATTTGGGCCAACACTTGTTAATATAAGTTTGGCATGCAAATGGTAAAGTTGTGTATGTGTTGATATTCAAATAAAGGTAATTAATACTGAATTTTGTGAGGACGACATAAGCGAATTTTGTAAATCCTAAAGATGCATATATGTACAAGTCCATGTAAAAATATTTTTGGTATCAATTAAATGTTATTTTTTCACTCACATCTACAAAATTACTAGAGAAATTATAGTTTAGTTGTACATTTCACAATTGCAAGAACTTTAATTTCCTTTTTTTTTTTCTTAATGACCGTAGGCTTTTAAGTTTATTTCCACATCCAAAAAAACAAAAAACAAAAATACATATATTCGCGTTACAATTAGAAAACAAAGAAAATGTCTCCTACATTATGCGCTCCACTTTGATAATTGATATAAAAACTAGAGTGTTCTTACTTCTCAAGCTTGTCAATTTTTTTGCGAGCTTAATTAATTCTAAAATTTATCGGACTGATTTCAACTGACGATTGCAAATCGTTAAATCTATCTAATTTTTTATGTGTTACATGTCAAATTTATAAAATTTTAAATTAATTCGCCATAAAGTCAAGTGATTAAAACATGATAAAAGTTGAATGCAGCAAATTGAACTTTTTTATTAGAAATATAAAAATCTAGCCTACCAATTTTCATTTAATATCCATAAAATAACTCACCATTTCAATTTCAAACTCACAACCTCTTATACAGATAGTGTCACCCTTTACCACTAAAAATCATTTCAAACTCACCACCTCTTATACAGATAGTGTCACCCTTTACCACTAAAAATCAAATGACAGTTCTTGTAATAAATCTAACTTGTAAAATATATTTTTTGTAGTACTTGACTTCATGGTAAATTAATCGAAATTTATAAACCTGTTGAGGTTGTTCAGCAATACATGGGAGATTAAATATTAATCCACGCTAAGAAGATGCCGTTTGGCAAGCTAAAGGAAGAGGCATGGGTTAAGATAGCTTAAAAAAGGGAGGAGGTGCCTTGAGGAAGTAGCAGGGAATTAAGATCGTGACAAAAGAAGACTAAAGAAGGTTGTCTTAATCCATACTAAAGAACAGATATTCATCAGGATTAAGCGACTAAAAAAGATAAATTAGACTCTTTTTAGTCTTAAAAAGAGACTTAAGGAAGCCCTTGCCGAACAGCACCGACATGTGTATATCAATGTCAACTGTTTCTACTTGTTATTTAAAATTACTATGATGAATTTTTAGAGTTCATACAAAAAACTTAGTGTGTTTAAAAAATTATAGTCCTCTATTATTAAACAATTGTAGAGAAACCGCACCAGACATGAAGTGGTGCGCTTTCGTCCTTCTGGGGGGGATATGAGTGAGCACAGGAAATGCAGGGTAAGGTAAGGGCAGCGGGCAGGCGAATTGCAACAGCACGGGCTCAGCGAATACAGTGGGGGCCCAATTGACTACAGGAGCAAAAATTCGGAATGGGTCAGCTGTTGGATCGGGTCAGCGAGGTTTTCGGTGGGGTCGGGTCAGGTCAGGTTGTCCTTGGAAATTGTTAACGAATCCGACCCAAAAAAGTTATATCGACAGGCCATGTTGTCCTCTCGGTTTTTACTCTCATTGGCAGACATGAATAGCTCCAAATATAAATAAATGGTAATAAATACAAGGGTATAATAATAATAATTACTGTTACGTCGCGTGATAGAAGATTCAAATTGTGATACAGTAAGACTCATAGTATATATCAAAATAACCAACAGTTCATCACCATTATTAGAGTGGTACGGCGGAGTCGGTTTCGTCACGAAATAGTATGGCACGTGTATCGATTATGTGCCGTGACTCGCGTGTCCTGTGTTGTTATCATATTTTGAAAATTTGGAATGGCACAACACATCACGCGAATGATCTGATCACGGCACGGCATGTGGTCACCCGAGTCACGTGTGATTAGAACCATTATATCTTGATCAAATGATATATCTTGAATAAACTAACCTAAATTATGATCACATGGTCACGCGAGTCACGACAGGTTTAGACACGGCGTGACTCACTTCGAGTGACCACCTCTTGACATTTTGGTCACTGCACGGCACGACACGAGACCAAAATCAAAGCGTATTAGTTACGGCACGGTATGTTTTTTTTTTCCACTCTAACCATTATTATTATCAAGAGTTAGATTTTTCTAAATATGAGAATTAAATACTAAGAAGGGTGAGGTAACCCAGTTGGTTAAAAAAAAAAACTCTAAAACTATTGATTATCAGAGATTGAGAATTTGATTCTCCCTCACGACTTTGTAGCTTCTGCGAAAGATTTTAGAAAAACAACAAAGAATTAAATACATAATGAGATCAATCATATAAATTTTTTCTATGAATAACGGAGATAAATTTTCGAATACCATAAATTTTATTCTAAATTATATAGAAAAATATATATAAATACAAAATTTGAAAAATGAGAGTTTGCTGAGTCTCATTTCTTTCACTTTGGTTTGCTGTTTTGTTATCTTAATTATGATATTATATCAATATTAATAATATTATGAGTGATGCTATAATAATCCATATTCAGATCGGTCCGTGCAATGATTTTTTATTTTTAAAAATTAAATGGTCAATCCGAACGTTTAACACTATCATTATATTAAAAACATATTTGAAGACCAACAGAAAATTCACTGGTTTTCACTATTTTGAGTTGTATCCTTAGATCATATGTTTATTCTATCTATCTAAAATACAATAAAAGAACTCTAAAAAATATAAATAATATTCGAGTATATTTGAATATGCCAATTAAGTTGAGTGATTTGAATCGACTGTTTGAACTTTAAAATTCTATAGTACGGTCCTCTCTGTAATACCCATATCACCATAGCCTCACCCTATTATTATTGTTGTTGCAGTGTATCTTATAAGCTCTTTATATTAATTAAAACAAAGTTGAAATATCGTAATATTTTTTTATGTTCATAGAGAAAATGATATAGATTAAATTTAATAATTTTATTTTAATTTTTTATTTTTAAATTTTAAATTATTAGTATTTAAAAAATAGAGGTACATGGAGGTAGATAAATAATCCTCAATATAAAATTGTATAACTTTATATATTTGTGTGGCTCGATCTAGAAACTATTATAAAGCGAGCGACAAGGCAGTGAAATTTATTCAAGTTAGTCCTTGTAAACACGATATTTTACATTTTTAAAATATATTTAATTTAGTCATCATAAGTTTCCATCTAAGCATGTGTAGTATACATGTAAAAAATTAGAACAGCGCATGATTCATAAATTTGTAAAACCAGTGACGATTCGAATATCAAATTGTTTGATTAAAATTTCATATTTGTAGAGACAAAACTCGGAAAATTGAAGAGTATTCGAATCTTCTTATGATAAAAGGAGTTAATGTGTGAATGATGAGTATTTTGTGTATAGGGTTTTGGCTATATTTTGTACTCAATTTTCTTTTAAATTTATAAACCTAATACTCAAAGATTGGTCGATTGCAAGCGCACAACCTATCAATATAGTATAAAAGGTATCGATCCAAGGGATAAGGGGAGACTTCAATTTTTGCTCTAAAGAATAATTTCAGAATTTTGGTTTGTTTCAAAATTCGTTTTAATGTTTGTTTACTAATAATCCTAAGATTGGCGGGTTCAATACCCAAAGAGTTGAAGGTTTAAACAATAAAAACTAAGAAAGAGTAAAGCTAAGTTAGGGTTTAACAAAGATTGGAGAATCTAGGGGCTTTTGGTCTACAATCCCTTATTTAATCCTATATATTTGGTTTGTTTAAATTCATGTTTGATTTGATGAGGTTTCTAACCTAATATATTAAAAAGAGTCACTTTCGTGAATTAATAACATGCCTAGATAATTCGGACTTCACTGATCGGTCTATCACCCTAGCTATCTAGGTTATGAAGCTCTTGTTAGTCTATCATATCCTTAGATATCGGTATTTCACCCTTAGGTTCTTCATACCGATATCCAATTCAATTCTAGATGTCCTAATTAGGGTTTGATTTCACTTTTGGGTCCATCACCAAATACCTAACTTTAATTTGTGTAGTTCCGGTTTAGATTGAAAGATTGTGTTTCTCTAACCTAAATCCTAATGGCTTTGTGACACAATTTATACTATCATATATGATCCTAAGCTACTTTGGAGTCTAAAAGACCTAAAGCGGGATAACTACAATTCAAGTACAAATCATGCGAACCACAAAGAATAAATCACCAAAAATTAACAATCAAATCAAACAATCATAATAAAAACAAAGATCCAAATAAAATAGAATTAAACAAGTTCATGCATTGACCTAAACCCCTAGAGAGAGAACTACTCCCTCTTGGAGAGATCCATTACAAAGTTTGGCAAAATAAAGAGAAATGAATTAAAGAAATAATTACACCCTTTGTTGAATCAAAAACCTCAATACTTGCCGAAATCTCCTTTGAATCTTCTCCTTCTCCTTCCTTGAAAAGCACTTTGAACTTAGAGAATTTTCACAGAAATTTGGATGGAAAGAGCACCAATGGATGATGAGAGAGATGAGAATTATTGATTGAGAGATTGATAATTGAATGCCTTCTCAATAGGAATGAACTCCCCTTTTATAGCAAGAGACCATGCCTAGCTTGAATGTAGGAGTAGTGGGTTAGTGGGTGCTGTTTCCAGGATGCCATGATCAGAATTGGTTGTAGAAAACGTGTCCATGATGCGCTAAAAATAGAACCCGTGCTAAAAATGTGAAATTCTGGTTATCTGCGGGTTCACTGCGTCCGCACTGGTGGAGAGTGCGGGTGCACTCATCCGCACCGACTCAAACTTTCCTTATTTAACATCCTGCGTAGTGATCTGAGTGCGTCCGCACTGGATATGAATGCGGATGTATGACCCGCACTGGTGAACTCCTGTGTTGTTCTGAAATATGCTAAGTACTGAGTGCGGGTGGATCAGACGCACTGGGTTATGAGTGCGAACGCATTACGCTCGGACTTTTCTGATATACTGAGTGCGGATGGTGGACCCACATTGGATGGTGAGTGCGGACGCATTACGCTCGGACTTTTCATCTGGAAATCTGAGCGGCTGGAAATTTGGCTAAGTACTGAGTGCGTCCGCACTGGATGTTAATGCGTCCGCACTGAGGGAATTTTTCTTCATTTTTCATCTTTTCCTGCATCATAAAAACAACTAACTGCAGTAACTTGATTCTAGGTGTATTTTATTAACTTTATATTCAAAATACAAGATATTTGGTGTTATTATATGATAAAAACTAGTTCGAATGTGTATATAATATATGCTTATCAAAATCCCACAAGCTTGAACCTTGCTTGTCCTCAAGCAACATCTAAACTTGGAACACAATTCGTTCTCTAATTATAACCTCATATCAAGTATACATTTCTCAAATATTTCGAAAAATTTGCATGATCTTGCCAAAATTTAGAAAACTTAATGTACTCTTTCTACAAAATTTAAAGCCCAACCCTTGGTAAATTATGTTTCACCTCACAATTTGCTTACTCTAACTTTCATTTCCTCAAAGACTTAGAAATTGTAGATTTTGGAAATTCAAATTCTTTTACCAAAATTGTGCTCTAATTTTTGGAATTTCTAAAAAAAAATCCCCCAAGCTTGGACCAAGATTGGGTTAGAAAAATCGTAGACCTCATGTGTTGATATATGCAAAATTCACTTTCTCTTTTGTTTCTCATAATTTGTGACACTAATTCTTTCTCCTTAGGACAAAACCGGCTAATTATAGGTAGCTAACCCATACCCAACCGTTTTAATTCAAAAGTGCATTTGCATGCTCATGGTTCAACCCTTCCATGACACGAATTCACATGTTTAGTGCAAGCCCGGCCACTTTATCGGGCAAACTAGCGGAGCAAAATGTCAATGATTCATCGCTATAAGTACGTCATGTCGCCGTAACATAAGCGAGTGGAATCTTATTTTCTTTTTAAATATTTTTCAATTTTTGAACAAAATTTAAATATTTTTGCAAAATATCATGAATACACACATCCTTAAGCATTAAATCATACCTATGGATATCCCGATTTTTCTAAATTTGTTTTTCCAGTTATAAGATGAAATTTTGAAAAGAATTTTAAATTCCTAAGCCTCCATTTTCATAAATCTTTATTTCCACAAAGTTTTTCGCCAAATTATGTGGTTGTCTCAAATTCCTTCAAGGGTATTGCCAAAACTTGTTTAAATTTGCATTAAAATTTCTAATTTTCGGCAATCACTCAAATTTATCAAAATCCTTATTTTGCCAACTTTTAAAACGATTTAAAACATGATTTTATACTTTATGCATTTTCAAACATTTAAGTTCAATTATGCAAGACTCTATTTTTCATAACCTCATAAAACATCTTGACAAATTCGCAATCTCAAGCAATTAAGTTCAAAACCACAAATCCTACTCAAGGTCAAGTAAAAAACAAGGTCATAAATCCTAAAAAAAAACAAAAACTGAAAAATAAATATGCATGCAGATACAATTTCTTCTCCTATCCCCAAAGCTTAAATAAAGTAGTGTCCTCAATGCTGAAATATAAACTAAAAAGAAAGAGAAGAAACATGAGATACTACTAGCGAAAGGTGGTGGTTGTGCATGGTATCACTCGTCATCTTGATCCATGACGTCTTCGGCGTGTTCCTCATCCTCCTCCTCTTCACCCTCCGCTCCTTCATTGTTGTCTACGCCTTGTGGATCCTCCTCGCCTTGTGGTTCTTCCTCATTCTCGGCTGCAAGTTTAGCCGCTTCCTCGCGTGCTCGAGCCATTTCTTGCTCCTTTCTCATGGCGGCTCTTCTTTGGTATGGAGGTGTTGGAGGATCATCTTCATAGTGAGGATTGTTCTGTTGTACCCCCAATTTAGCATAGAAATTTGCAGCACCCGTCTCGGTTTCTACCTCATCCAAACGGTTCTCAATGGTGTCCATGCGGTGGTCAACATGAATGCGCAAATCGGCGAGAGAGTTATGCACGGTTTGCATGGACGCTTGCATGTTTTGCATGAAATCCCACATTTGTTGAGCCGTTGGGTATCCTTGTGGTTGAGGAGCATCGGTATCCGGTTGTGCTGGAGCGGGTGGTGGAATGACAGGAGGTGGTGGTGGTGGCAGTGGCTCGAGTGGCTCATCAACTATTTTCCACGTAGCGTAGTTCAATGGATCAAGCGGAGTTTGGAGAGGTAACCGGTGTCGAATGTCACCCGGTCCTAGGTTGATATAAGCTTCCTCTATGTCATCGAATTTGATGAGTCTTGCCCTCTCCAATCCGGCAATGTCCACCAAGGTAAATCCCTCAATAATATCATCTCCGGTTGGAATTTGTAAGTATCGAGCAATTTTTGTGATGATTCCTCCCATCCGAACTACACCTCCGGATTGTTTGCTATGGGCTATGTTTCGGAGATGCTTGGCCAGGTGATAGCCGATGTGTGGCATGTAGGTCATCTCACCATTATTTCTCCGGAGCATGCTACAAACATAAGTCATATCTCCGAAGTTGAAGACCGATGCGGTCTCACCTCGGGCAAAGAGAGTATAAGAAAGTACCCTTTGGAGATAGTGGATTGCCGGATGGAGGACATTCTTCACCCTTTGATCTCCAAGTATGCCCATATGGCAAGTGAGGTTGCGGAAATCTGCCTCGGACATGTCATTGTAGAAACGAAGGGTGGTGCACATGTTTTCGACTTGTTCGACCGACAAGCCTAAGCCAACCATAAGCGCGGTGGTATGGAGCTAATGATAATACCCTCCAAGGTTGAAGCTCATCATCCTCGTGGATCGATCGAATTCATAGGAGGAAAGAAATTCGACCGTGAGGCCTTTGTAGGTTTGCACCTCGTCACATAGGAACTCCCATAGCCCAATCCGCTCGGTAAGCATTTTCACCGTGTCATGGAGTCCCAAAGTGTGTAGCGTGTGCTCACAGATCCACCGGGAGGGCTCAATCTTCCTATTAATCTCTAAGAGATTCCTCCGTATCTCTTAATCTTCATTCAAAGCTTTGGCCGGAGGGTAGTGAAGTGCTTGGTTACTGTGTTGCCCCTTGTTCTTCCCAGACCTCAAACGTTTTCCTCCCTTTAACATCTTAGTCTACATAAATAAAAAGAATTAAAATTTGCAAAATTTTGATGTTTTGGGTTCCAGTGCGGACGCACTGTGTGTAAATGCGGGTGGCCTGGGCCGCACTGGTCTTAATTTCAATAAAATCTGTTTTACCCGAACGTAGTGCGGACGCACTGGGTATCAGTGCGGGTGGTAGGGCCGCACTGAGTACTTGGTCAAAAATTCTGCCCTAGTTTTGGTCTACCCGAACGTAGTGCGGACGCACTGGCTATCAGTGCGGGTGGTCTGGCCGCACTGAGTCCTTGGGGAAAAATTCTGCCCTAGTTTTGGTTTACCCGAACGTAGTGCGGACGCACTCGATCTCAGTGCGGGTGGTCTGGCCACACTGAGTATTTGAAAGTTTTTCGGGTTTTACAGTTTAATTTTCTGGACAGATGCGGACGCACTACAGTTAAGTGCGGGTCCCTGGTCCGCACACAGAGACGATTTGAACTGTTTTCACCGAATCTGGCCGATTTTGGTTGATTTTTCCGAATCTTGGTACCATTTGACAGATCTATCTAGTAAATAAAGAAATTAAGAGTAAGGAGAGATCAAACCTCGTTGAAGATCGCAAGAATTTCGAGAAAATTTGAAGAAATCCGAGTTTTTCCGAGAAAAAGTGCTTTTCCCTCTTTGGGTTTTGGGAACTTCGGTTTTGGGGGAGAAAAGAGAAAAGGGAGAGAAAAGGCAGTGGAGAGGGAAGAAATGGAAGAGAAATGGTTGGATTTGGGCAGTTTTCGCGTTTTGAGTGGAGAGAAACGGTTTTGGAAGGTTTTAAAATGGAAAGGCGCGAATGAATAGGAGAATGGGAGGGGACGGTTTAAAGAGACGACCCCAGTGCGGACGCACTCTCTGTGAGTGCGGGTGTCCCGTCCGCACCGAAAATTTTTTTTTTCTAAAAATTTTCAGATTTCGAGAAAATTCAAATAATTGCTGATTTACCTAGGTGCGGACGCACTGAGGGGTAATGCGGACGCACTGGGAGATTTTTTTTTGAATTTTTCTTGAAAATTAAAATTAAAAAATAAAAAAAATAAAAGTAAAGTGCAGAAAAGTAAAGAAAACATAAAACCTTGGGTTGCCTCCCAAGAAGCGCTCAATTTTACGTCGTGAGCTCGACATGACTCACGATTATGATTGAGTTGGTGGGTCATCTAGGTAAATGCTTTCTTCCTCAATGTTAGGATTTTCCATATTAAAATGTTTGAGGCGTTGTCCATTTACCTTAAATGCTCCGGTTCGTTCGCTCCAAATTTCAATTGCTCCATAAGTAAATACCTTCTTTACCTTGTATGGTCCACTCCATCGTGATTTTAACTTACCCGGAAAGAGGCGTAGGCGTGAATTGAACAATAAAACATTGTCTCCTTCTTTAAAATCTCGCCTAATTATGTGTTTGTCGTGCCACCTCTTTGTTTTCTCCTTATACAACTTGGCATTTTCATACGCATTGAGGCGTAATTCATCTAACTCGTGAAGGTCTAGGATTCTCTTCTCACCGGCTGCCCGCATATCCAAGTTTAGCGCCTTTATTGCCCAATAGGCTTTGTGCTCAAGTTCCACCAGTAAATGACAAGGTTTTCCATATACAAGTTTAAAAGGAGTCATACCTATTGGCGTCTTGAATGCGGTTCGGTAAGCCCAAAGAACTTCGTCAAGTTTGATGGACCAATCTTTACGTGTGGTGTTGACAACCTTTTGTAGAATGGATTTTATTTCTCGGTTTGAGACTTCAACTTGCCCACTTGTTTGCGGATGATATGGCGTGGCCACCTTGTGCTTGACACCATATTTTTGCAAGAGGTTGTCAAATTGCCGATTTATGAAATGGGAGCCTCCGTCACTAATTACCACCCGAGGGACTCCAAACCTAGGAAAAATAACCTTTTGAAAAAGTTTTCTTACCACAGCGGAGTCGGCGGTTGGGCTAGGAACGGCCTCAACCCATTTAGAAACGTAGTCTACGACCACAAGGATGTACTTGTTATTGAATGAACTTGGAAAGGGTCCCATGAAGTCGATGCCCCATACATCAAATATCTCGACTTCAAGTATTCCTTTGAGGGGCATTTCGTGCCTTCTCGAGATGTTGCCGGTTCGTTGGCATTTGTCGCATCGAAGCACATAACTTCTTGCATCCGCAAATAATGTCGGCCAATAAAATCCCGCTTGAAGGACCTTTGCCGCGGTCTTGTTCGTAGAAGCATGCCCTCCGTATGCGGATGAATGGCAACATCGGAGCACTTCCATGGTTTCTTCTTGTGGTATACATCGTCGATGTATCCCATCAACCCCAAGTTTGAACAAGAAAGGTTCATCCCAATAATAATGCTTAACATCTGAAAAAAATTTCTTTCTTTGTTGATAGGTTAGATTCGGGGGCATTATATCACAAGCTAAAAAATTAACAAAATCAGCATACCATGGAGCTTCTAGACTTTTTACCAAATATAGTTGCTCATCAATGAAGGAGTCATCAATTGGCAAGTCATCTTTCTTACTTTCGGTGGTGATGCGAGATAAGTGATTCGCTACGGAATTTTCGGTTCCCTTCTTGTCTTTGATCTCCAAATCAAACTCTTGTAGAAGAAGAATTCACCGTATGAGGCGAGGTTTCGCATCTTTCTTGTTGAGAAGGTATCGGATTGCGGCATGATCGGAGTACACCACGACTTTGGATCCCACCAAGTATGATCGGAATTTGTTTATAGCGAAAACTACCGCTAAAAACTCCTTTTCGGTTGTGGTATAATTCAATTGTGCTTCGTCTAATACTTTGCTTGCATAATAGATCACATGCGGTTTGTTGTCAATTTTCTGCCCCAATACGGCTCCTACGGCATAATCGCTTGCATCGCACATGATTTCGAAAGGAACATCCCAATTTGGTGGTCTAAGGATTGGTGCCGAAATTAATTCCTTCTTGATCCTGTCAAAAGCACTCTTGCAAGGTTCATCAAATATAAAATCTGCATCTTTCATTGTTAGGTTAGTAAGAGGTTTGCAAATTTTTGAAAAATCTTTAATAAAACGACGATAAAACCCTGCATGGCCTAAGAAACTCCGCACATCCTTAACACATGTCGGATAAGGCAACTTTTCAATTACCTCTATTTTTGCTTTGTCCACTTCTAAACCCTTAGATGATACCACATGCCCTAGCACAACCCCTTCTTGTACCATAAAGTGGCACTTTTCCCAATTTAATACTAGATTAGTCTCCTCACAACGTTTCAAAACTTTTGTAAGATTAGATAAACAATCATCGAAGGAGGTTCCAAAAACTGAGAAGTCATCCATGAAGACCTCTACGGAATTTTCTAGTAAATCGAAAAAAATGGCTATCATAGCCCGTTGGAAAGTAGCGGGGGCATTGCATAAGCCAAACGGCATCCTACGGTACGCGAATGTTCCGTAAGGGCAAGTAAATGTGGTTTTTTCTTAGTCATCAGGGTGAATAGGGATTTGGAAGAATCCACTATACCCGTCAAGGTAGCAAAAATGTGTATGGTTCGCAAGTCGTTCAAGCATTTGATCAACAAAGGGTAGGGGAAAGTGGTCCTTCCTTGTTGCATTATTTAGCTTGCGATAATCGATACACATCCTCCAACCCGTAACCATTCTTGTTGATATCATTTTATCACCCTCACCTTTAATTACCGTAGTACCACCTTTCTTTGGTACCACATGGACCGGACTTACCCACTTTGAATCGGAGATTGGATAGATAATGCCGGCATCTAGGAGTTTTAGGATCTCCTTTTTGACAACTTCCTTGAGATTTGGGTTGAGCCTTCTTTGAGATTCAATTGTCGGCTTGTGATCGTCCTCCATTAATATCCGGTGCATGCACAACGATGGACTGATCCTGGTTAGGTCATCGATGGTGTAACCTATCGCCTTTCGATGCAATCTCAACTCATGTAGGAGTTTGTCGGTTTCATCTTTGTTGAGCTCGGCATTCACTATCACCGGATATGTGTTGTCTGTCCCTAGGTACTCATAGCGAAGATTAGGTGGTAAGGGTTTGAGTTCAACCTTTGGTGGCTGCGAATCGGCGAAAATCTGCTCTGGATTTGCAGAATGCGGGTCGGTGGGCCGCACTGGATCATCAGTGCGTCCGCATTCGGCTCGGACTTTTGACTCATCTGCTTCCAGGGGCTCAGTGCGGACGCACTCGTGTGAGTGCGGGTGGTCGGATCCGCACTGGAGTCGGATTTTAGCCCCTTCGTTTGATGCTTCCTGAAGGGTGCGGACGCACTGGTCCTCAGTGCGGGTGCCTGATCCGCACTGGAGTCGGATTTTAGCCCCTTCGTTTGATGCTTCCAGAAGGGTGCGGACGCACTAGTCCTCAGTGCGGGTGCCTGATCCGCACTGGGTGAAGTTTTCGTCAAATTGGTCGTTTTCAGGGGCGATTTCTTCGAGGTCTTGGTCGAGATGTTCAATCCCCATCTCCTCCTCTATCTGGGTAGCTATAATGGAGTCTAAAGCATCCACTCTACATATAGAATCATTATCATTAGAAGGATGTTTGATGGTGTTAAACATATGAAAATTTACCTTTTCGCCTCCTATATCAAACGATATTTTTCCTTCCTTGACATCTATGTTTGCACCAGCAGTGATAAGAAAATCACGCCCCAATAGGAGAGGGGTATGGGTATCCTCCTCCATTTCAACAACTACAAAATCTACCGGGACAAAGAACTTCCCAATCATAACTATTACATCTTCCGCAATCCCCTCGGAAAATCTTACCGATTTATCGGCCAATTGTAAGGACATCCTAGTGGTCTTTAATTCAACCAGTTTTAACCTTTGGTAGACCTATTTTGGCATAAGGCTTACACTAGCTCCTAGATCGCATAGACATCTTTCAAACTTGGTATCACCTATCTTGCATGGGATCACGAAGCTACCCGGATCCTTAAGTTTAGGAGGTAGCTTATTTGAAAAGAGAGCGCTACACTCTTCGTTTAAGGTAACCGTGCCTATTTCCTCAATTGTTCTTTTGTTGGACAAGATTTCTTTCAAAAACTTGGCATAAGTAGGCATTTGGGTGATTGCTTCGGTGAAAGGTATGGTGATATTCAAATTTTTAAGGTGTTCTACAAATTTGGAATATTGTTGGTCTAGTTTATGCTTCACCAACCTTTGGAGAAAGGGGACAAACCTATGAGGAGGAATATATTTAGGAATTTCGGGAGCTTTACCTTTGTTTGGGACCGAATTACCCTTATTTTGAAGATTATCCGAGTTGGTTGGATTTGCAAATGGTTCCTTGGGAGTGACAATCGTCTCGGATTGAGTCACGTTTTGCTCTTCTCCATCGGGCATCTTGGGTCCTTCGTATTCCTTTCCATTCCTCAAGGTCACGGCATGAGCTTGCTCTCTCGGATTGACATCGGGTTTGCCCGGTAGTGTGCCTTGTTGTCGGGATGACGAGGATGCTTGTTGTGCTATTTGTGTTTCCATCAATCTTACTTGGGTTGTCAACAATTCTAACTTTTGACCAAAGTTCCTTGCTTGGTCCGACATATCGGTATTGACAGCTCTTTGATGATTCATAAAATCACTTTGTTGAATCACCAACCCTTCTATTATCTTTTTCAATTCTGAATTTTGGTCGTTTTGGGGAGGTCTTTGGTATTGATTCGGTCGGTTTTGGTATTGGTTACCACTGTTTTGATATTGGTTGGTATTATCATTATCGTTTCTCCATTTGAAATTAGGGTGGTTCCACCTTGCGTTGGGGTTATACGTGTTTGAATTAAAATTACCTTTGTTGTAGACGGGGTCATTCCTCTTATCTCCAAGGTTGTAGAACATGCTATTAACTTGTTCTACGGGGTCTTCACCATCCATTGGAACTTGGCAATCGGCGGTTACATGACTTCCATCTCCGCATATCCCGCAAGGTTCTTTCTTTGCAACGGTCTTCACTTGTTGCAATTTCGCGATTTGGTGTTGCATGGCTTCCATTTTGGCTTGCAAGGCGGTGACTTCATCCACCTTCATGATTCCTTGGGTTGCCTTAGGCCTTGCACTCCTCTCGGCCGTCCACTCGCGTTGATTAACCGCCATATCCTCAATCATTAGCAAAGCTTGTTCGGGGTTCATCTTGGACATATTCCCACCGGCGGCTGAGTTCAATTGGGTCTTTGTGGCAAGTGTGCATCCGCCAAAAAGAAAAACTGAAACAACAACCAACTGTCGAGGCCATGGTTGGGGCACAAGCGTTGAAGCTCCGCGCACCTATCCCATGCCTCGGTTAGTGATTCCCCTTCCCCTTGTTTGAAGGTAGTTATTTTAGACCGGAAATGTTGGGTTTTTGATGGGGGGAAGTATTTTCCTAAGAACAATTTTTCTAAATCATCCCATGACCCAATGTTTTGTCGGTTTACGGTCCTAAGCCATGTTCTAGCGCTATCTCTAAGGAAAAGGTGAAAACATTTCAGTTTTAGGTTGTCTAGTTCCGGTCCCTCTTGGGCAAATGTCCCACAATGTTCCTCAAACACCGCTAAATGTGCATGAGGATCTTCGTTTAACGCCCCCCCAAACTGACTTTGACCTAATAAATTATTTAAAGAAGGTTTGAGGTTAGGAACATTTCCCCCTTGTGGGATAAAACCAAAATGATGGTCATTGTTTTGTTGATAGCCGTTGAACAAGGGATTGTGTCGGTTATGGTTGTTGGCACGATTGTTCCCGTTGTTGTTCCCATTGTTGTTCCCGTTACGAGCTTGGTTTTGCGGTCCGAATTGAGACATTGCGTTTGGATCCGGTATGTTGTTGTGATCGTTATTGTGACTGGTGTTGTCACCTTGCCCCTCGTGTTCTTCGTATTCTTCCATGTAGGGCAATTCTTCAATTTCGGGTCGATCGCTTGGAATTATCGGTGGAAGTTGAGGAGTGGATGTGGCTTCCGTTTCAATTCTCTTTGACCGTGTGTTTGGTCGAGAAGTAGAGGAGATCTCGGTATTGCTCTTCTTAAGTCTCGTCTTTGGTGGCATGAAGCTCTGCAAAGAAGATAAAGAAGAAACAAAGATGAGTATTCAAACAAAATAAAATTGAAAAGTAAAGTTCTGAAAATAAATCTTTAAAGTAAAAACTAAATTCTAGCCTTTATCCCCGGCAACGGCGCCAAAAAGCTTGATGAGTATTTTGTGTATAGGGTTTTGGCTATATTTTGTACTCAATTTTCTTTTAAATTTATAAACCTAATACTCAAAGATTGGTCGATTGCAAGCGCACAACCTATCAATATAGTATAAAAGGTATCGATCCAAGGGATAAGGGGAGACTTCAATTTTTGCTCTAAAGAATAATTTCAGAATTTTGGTTTGTTTCAAAATTCGTTTTAATGTTTGTTTACTAATAATCCTAAGATTGGCGGGTTCAATACCCAAAGAGTTGAAGGTTTAAACAATAAAAACTAAGAAAGAGTAAAGCTAAGTTAGGGTTTAACAAAGATTGGAGAATCTAGGGGCTTTTGGTCTACAATCCCTTATTTAATCCTATATATTTGGTTTGTTTAAATTCATGTTTGATTTGATGAGGTTTCTAACCTAATATATTAAAAAGAGTCACTTTCGTGAATTAATAACATGCCTAGATAATTCGGACTTCACCGATCGGTCTATCACCCTAGCTATCTAGGTTATGAAGCTCTTGTTAGTCTATCATATCCTTAGATATCGGTATTTCACCCTTAGGTTCTTCATACCGATATCCAATTCAATTCTAGATGTCCTAATTAGGGTTTGATTTCACTTTTGGGTCCATCACCAAATACCTAACTTTAATTTGTGTAGTTCCGGTTTAGATTGAAAGATTGTGTTTCTCTAACCTAAATCCTAATGGCTTTGTGACACAATTTATACTATCATATATGATCCTAAGCTACTTTGGAGTCTAAAAGACCTAAAGCGGGATAACTACAATTCAAGTACAAATCATGCGAACCACAAAGAATAAATCACCAAAAATTAACAATCAAATCAAACAATCATAATAAAAATAAAGATCCAAATAAAATAGAATTAAACAAGTTCATGCATTGACCTAAACCCCTAGAGAGAGAACTACTCCCTCTTGGAGAGATCCATTACAAAGTTTGGCAAAATAAAGAGAAATGAATTAAAGAAATAATTACACCCTTTGTTGAATCAAAAACCTCAATACTTGCCGAAATCTCCTTTGAATCTTCTCCTTCTCCTTCCTTGAAAAGCACTTTGAACTTAGAGAATTTTCACAGAAATTTGGATGGAAAGAGCACCAATGGATGATGAGAGAGATGAGAATTATTGATTGAGAGATTGATAATTGAATGCCTTCTCAATAGGAATGAACTCCCCTTTTATAGCAAGAGACCATGCCTAGCTTGAATGTAGGAGTAGTGGGTTAGTGGGTGCTGTTTCCAGGATGCCATGATCAGAATTGGTTGTAGAAAACGTGTCCATGATGCGCTAAAAATAGAACCCGTGCTAAAAATGTGAAATTCTGGTTATCTGCGGGTTCACTGCGTCCGCACTGGTGGAGAGTGCGGGTGCACTCATCCGCACCGACTCAAACTTTCCTTATTTAACATCCTGCGTAATGATCTGAGTGCGTCTGCACTGGATATGAATGCGGATGTATGACCCGCACTGGTGAACTCCTGTGTTGTTCTGAAATCTGCTAAGTACTGAGTGCGGGTGGATCAGACGCACTGGGTTATGAGTGCGAACGCATTACGCTCGGACTTTTCTGATATACTGAGTGCGGATGGTGGACCCGCATTGGATGGTGAGTGCGGACGCATTACGCTCGGACTTTTCATCTGGAAATTTGGCTAAGTACTGAGTGCGTCCGCACTGGATGTTAATGCGTCCGCACTGAGGGAATTTTTCTTCATTTTTCATCTTTTCCTGCATCATAAAAACAACTAACTGCAGTAACTTGATTCTAGGTGTATTTTATTAACTTTATATTCAAAATACAAGATATTTGGTGTTATTATATGATAAAAACTAGTTCGAATGTGTATATAATATATGCTTATCAGTGAATTCCATCGTTAGCTCTAATAATAAAAAAAAATATGAATGCCAGTTTTAAATCATTTGAAAAATACTTCAATAGAAATTTGTACAAGTTTTAAACGGTATTGAAAATATAACTATTAATATTAAAATTTAATAACTTCAAGTACGTTGAAACTCAAACGAAAATATCTAACAGTTATATAATTTGTTTTGATGTGGTCAATTGTAGGAATTTTTTTTATAAACCATAATTCAAAAAATAATTTTATAAAACCAACATGATTATTTTTGTTTTACAAAAACCATAAAAACTGAAATGCTATTTCGGTTTGCTATTTTTTTTGGGACCGAAATAGCATTTCGGCTCGCTATTATTTTTAGTGACCGTTGTATGAAAAACTGTAAAACTACTCCGGACCAAAATGCCATTTCAATTCTTATGGTTTTTCTTTTGTAAAAAATAAAGTAATCATGGTTTTATAAAATTATATTTTTTTAATTATGGTTTATAAAAAAGGGGGGATTTCATGTATACCCCTCAAAAACTTCAAAATTACGCATTTTCCCTTCTAAATTTTGAAATTACATATTTCCCCCTCTAAACTTCAATAACTCACATATTTACCTATTTTATTATCTTTTGTAATAAAACTCATTCTAAATTTATAAAATACCCATTTTATCGTTTATTAAAATTATAAAACGCCCCATTGAACTCAAATTAGAATCTGAAGGGTTCCTCTACCGTCCGATCTGCACGCATCGCAATAAGATCTATGCGTATTTGCTTCAAGATTCGTGCTGATCTAGTGTGCACGGATTTTAAAGCAATTTGATCTGCATACATCGCATTAAGATCTGTGCACATTACTTCAATATTCGTACGTGTTTACTTCAATATTCGTGCTGACCTAGCACACACGGATCTTAAAGCAATTCGGACGGTAGAGAAACCTTTCAGATTCAAATTGGAGTGAGATGGATGTTTTAGAATTTTTAATAAAAGGGTAAAATGGGCATTTTGTGAATTTCAAATGTGTTTTAATATAAAATACACTAAAATGGGTAAATATGTGGGTTTTTGAAGTTTAGAGGGGGAAATACGTAATTTCAAAATTTAGAGGGAGAAATATGTAAATTTGAAGTTTTTGAGGGGTATACATGAAATCCCCCCTATAAAAAAATATTCAAGTGTAGACCTTTTTTAAAAGATAAAATATACATATAAGTTGCAACTTTGTTTGACCAGTGGAGGTCCAACCAGACAGGCAGACATAACAGATGCTTTGTGAACGTCAAACTTTAAGAACCTGAAGCCCTGAAGGTGATATTGGAAGGGAGGAGAAAGAGACTTGTTCGTCTTGTCTCTGAATTTTAATTCTAGAAGGCGCAAAAATAAAAATAAAATTCTATTTATTTTAAAAAAATATTTGGAGACTTTCATGTATACCCTCAAAATTTTGAAATTATGTGTTTTCTTCATTGAAATTCATAATATCATATTTACAATTTACCCCTTTAAACTTTAAGTTCATAAATTTTCTGACTTTATTGCATACACACTGAAATTTAAGCATATGTTTGTATCAGTGTTCTAAATAGCTACGCTATAGCTCCGCTATAGCTTTTTCAGACCATAAACGCTGCACTATGAGATAAAAGTGCGCTATTTCAGCTACGGCTGCTATAGCTGTAATAGCTGACCGCTTTTACCGCTACGCGCTATGCGCTATTGCTACCGCTATGCTACATAGGCTTTTTTACAATTTACATGGACTTCTATACTTCAGTTCATATTTATGATACTACATGGCCTGTTATAGTAAGCATGCTAAAATCAAACTATATGCCTTTGTTCCTATTTGTGATTTAGTCTCTAATTCTATATCAGAAAATATTCAAATATTAACTCTTCCTTTTGTTTTCTTTTCGTCTAGTATTTACTTGTAAAATTATCGCCGTTTATTTCATTGAAAGCTAATTTTGATTATAATAATATATAAAATATTCAAATAGGTATGCTAACTTTATTTCACTATAAAATTAATTGCTCTTCGTCTATTAAAATCTGTAATACTATGAAGTATGAACTATTAAAGAATGTTACATTGTATATTCTTTTTTTTCCTTTTGATTTGCATGATTGAAAAAATATAGACTTAAATAAGTTATCATTTAGTTATTATTCTAATTCTCCAATATTGATCATGTTAATAATTAGTAGAAATATAGACTATACATTTTGAAAATTAGAAAAACGCTATGTAGGAAAGCTTCTGCTATAGCTGCGCTATTCGCTATAGCGTTTTTTTTTTTTGCCTCCCCGCTGTACCGCTATAATCGCTATTTAGAACCTTGGTTTGTATGCATGTAACAAGTAAAAAAAAAAACGAACAATTTGTGCTCACAAAGTGCATGGTCAATTTGCAGACTGAACATTTTTCTTAAATATTTTATTTTCTTAATTTTTTCAATATAAGTAAATGAGTGCTTTATAAATTTAAAATGAGTTTTAGTAGATAAAACAATAAATTAAATAATTGTTTGAGCCTTTAAAATTTAGAAGAATAATTATGATATTATGAATTTTGAAAAGATAATACATAATTTCAAAAGTTTTGTGGAGCATACCGATTTTCTTTCCTTTTCTAATTTTTTTATCGCTGCAGCAAAGTAACAGGTAAGATATGTTGCCAGAATCAAAACAGTAACCTACGTCAAGATGCAACAATAAGCTAAAAAGTTTATTGTGCTAGGGAAATCCATATCATATATAATTAGATACAGAACGTACGGATATATTATTGTTGCTTTGAGATTCGTGCATTAAATTTTGAACGATTCAGATTTTTTGCAGATCAACTCAAGATTTGAGATATTCAGATATATCATGAATGTGAATTCAAAACAAACTATTAAAAATCTTACAAAATCAAAACCTAAAAACAATCCAATTATATTAACCAGTTACTGCATAACAAATCTATCTACTAACAAATAATATATATACATGGAGGTGAAAAAAAAAATTCAAAAACAAAATCAACAACCAGCCATCAATTTTGAAAAAAAAATCTTAATTCTTTTGACTCCTTTTCTGGTACTTCTCTTTAATCCACTGGATGCCATGCGAGGTACCTTCTTTTGCCTTCTTAAATCCAACTGAAGCAATCACCTTCGTCTTCTCAAAACCTGCAGTTGCGACCTCCTTTGTCTTCTCCACCCCACTTTTCTTATCTCCTCCAGTTTTCTTGCCATTCTTTGAAAGCGGGTAATTTGAATTATCCTCGCTGGTGTCCCACTGATCGGCCCAAGAAGCACCGCCGTCAGAGCTGTTCTTATCCATTGATTAATTAATGCCGGATTTGTGGAACAATCGAAAATTGGGTTTATAATTTTGTATGATTTGGAACAGATGCAATGATACAAAGAAAGGTTAGTGATTTCTGTATTTATAATAGAGAGAGATAAGAGGAGAAGGTTGCTGCTAGGAATCAGCAATCAACAATCCTTGCCGTGTTTTGACCAAGAGGGGCTTGGCCGCTTGGATTGAAAGCAGAAACTTCAATCGTTTTCTATAAAAAAAAGTTTAGTAGTCTTAAATTATAGTCAAATATGTGGCGAGTCACTGAATAATGTGATTCTCTGTCTCTAGGGATTAGGGAATGGGCAGGGCCGACCTATTGTACCCGTTAAGTATCAAGAGGACGCAGAATATCTAATCAGATTGATATGGCGGTGCGTTTCGGTTATTAAATAGTAGTTAACGGAGTCATTTAAGAAATAAATAAATGTGCAGTATAACAAGAGCCAATTTGGCTACCCGGATAGCACATTCAAATAAATTGTATTTTTTTAATTGATGAAATTGAAAGTTTTTGTTTTTTTTTCTATTATTGATGAGAACTACTTTAATTACATCACACACATCAAACGTATTAAAAACAGAAATAAAAAAAATTAGCTAGATTTATTAATTTACAGTTTTACTTAAAAGATAATAATATAAAAGAGAGCATTTACTATCACTCAACTCATATTTTTCAAATCTACATCCTAAGTATATTAGTATTTACTAGTATCGTGCCCGTGCGTTGCAACGGAACATATTATAAGATTGAATAGAATATGAAGTTTTTTGTTTGACATTCACACAAAATAAAAACACACAAAAGAAAAAAAAAGAGACATTATCTATATATTTGGAAAGATTAAATAATTTTCATTTTCATCAATGTTATCAACTGGACCGGACATCGACCTGATAAAGCTTTGGATCAATAGTTTATGGATCGGACCGATGGATCAACTGGTTCAACCAATGATTTTTTTAAAACATTTAAAATAAAAATGTTACGTATATATATTTGTCAGATACTTAATTAGACAAGTAAAAAAATGCTACGTCTATGCTTTATTTTGTTTCATGCATCATGATACATACTTAACCAGTTTACTAAGTTTTTATTACTTAAAATTTCATGGAATACATAGAATGTGTCAATTATATTATAGTAATTCAGGCTAAAATATATTGCCCCATCATCAACATGAAGAGTTCCCACTCTGCGCCAAATGCCCCATTTCGATACACTAACATTGTATGTGCAAATGAGAAAAAGATATCTCTCTATTATTTGTATGTTTTTATTTATTTCCAACAATATGAGGCTCCAAAAACCAACTTATATGCAAATGAGGAAAAGATCTCGCTAATTATTTGCATGCTCTAATTTGTTTCCAATTGTACAAAAGAGGAGAAATAAGGTAACATATTGTTAGGAATTTATTTAATTTTAATTGTGGCAAACTATATAGCAGTATGTGTGGCGAGAATATTTTTAACTAAATTTAGACTTCGTTTTATGTATTTAATCAAAAGAAGACAAATTATATGATTGGAGAGCTGATATTGAATCCGAAAATTCATCTTTCAATCTCAGCCGTTGGTGGATCAGGACAACTACGTGCATTATATAAGAATGAAGATACCTGTGCACTCTAAAAACAACAAAAATGTATTGGTGTCTGCGCTCTACATGGATTCCAAACACTCAATCCATACCCATATTTACTCCACAGGTGTTGGTACCTTACCTTTCAATTTACATAATCACTTCCAAAGTGTATATATAGTCATGTTTTTTTAACTTAAATTATTAAGTCTTTATAATAACATATCAGTTATTTATATAAAAAAATATATGCATATTTATAATAGAAAAATATGCATTACTTACGTAACTAGTTGTAATAAAAAAAATAGATGTTTTTACTTCTAGCATGTGTTTATACTAATTGAACTTCTCTATACTAGAAAGACTGAATTTTATATAAGAAAATGAATTTAAAACATCGTTGTACATAAATTTATATGTTAACTGTATTTTTCTTGTATCACCAAGAAACGGGTGAAATGATAGGAAGAGACGTTCGTTGAGAAGGGAGGAAGAGAATGACGAATAAATACTTTTGCCAAAACAGCAACAAAAAAATATAAGGATTAATGCCAACTGAAAAAAGAAGAATGCTCGATTCGCATGAGCTAAAGCATACAAGAATGGATTCGGAAGACAACATAAAGAATATATATAGATATATTTTCTAAAATAGATAATTTTATTTTTTTATATACATTTCTGACTCACTGTAACTATACCGTGAATAATCATCTATATTTGAAAATAGAGGACAACATTTTTCAGGTGCTCTTCAAATAGCACAAGTTGCTCTGGACATATCATTACCTGAAATAAAACGATATATTGGTGTACTGCTGACAGTCTACCATTTCAAAACGAATAAAAAATATATATGGTCGGAATGGAACAAGTCTTATCTTCACATGTAAGATAGAAACCGAGTTCTTTTGGATTTAGGTGACCAAGAAATATTGAGAAATAAAGAAAATTCATTGCTTGGAGGGGAATGCAGATTGTCTGTGCCTTCAGATTTAGGTAAGTGGTATGTTATGTTGTATAAAAGACAAGTCATCAGCAGGCAGCAGCTATTATATTTTTCTTTTGATATGGATAAGCTTTTATTCGTAATATGAATAATATGATTTACTTTCATAACTACCTGGACCAAATTTAAATTCCAAATATACCCTAGATATATGTTTAATTATTTATTACCGTGCTGGATGTTCTAGATATGCTACATAGAACATTCTTTGATTTAGTTGAGAAAAAAAAAGAGACAATGCTCTCGGTATAGAGATCACAATAGAACAGTTCCGAAAGTAAACATTGATTCCAAAGAATATAGTTCAAATCGGAATTGAGAATTCTAAGTCCAAATGAATTTTTGTTATGATTATTAAAATTTCAAAAATTAGATCTCCATCTTTTTTTTTCTCTCCTAAAAACAACTTATCTCATCCAAAACATCACAACATAATACAAATTTAATACTAAAAGTACACTGATATTTATTGATTATCACAACAACTTTGGAGAATATCTCCTCTTGTCTATTTTGAAATTTGTATCAGACTGAAACTGACAACTCAGATTTTAAACAAACAAATCCAAAATGTGAATAGAATTAAGCTAGCCACATGAGATCAGATGGTGTCTCAGCTGCCGTCATTCCTTGCTTTGGCATTGGTTATAAAATAGGAATCCATTTCCCTATCTTTTTCTAGAATAACCATGCGAGCTTTTCATGACTAGGAAATCAACGACTTAGAAAAAATGATTCCCATGTGGATTTGTTTACTAATTAACAAGTGATTCTAGAGATATGTTGCCCTTCTTTTCTTATTCAACTGCGACATCATGCATTATGTCACTGTTGGATGCGGGTCAGCTCCTCGGTGACATTAATTTATTCAGACAGCAAAACAAATTCTGGTAAAGTTCTACCCAGAATATTCTAGATGAACCTGAGGGGAACATTAACATATCAGGAAGAATTTTATGTATATTTCAAATATTTTGAAATTACGTATTTTTTTACCTAAATTAAAAAAACTATTTTTTATGTAATTAATTGTTTTTAATTAAAAGTCATTAAATTTATAATGTACTCAATTTATAATTTATTAAAAAAAAAATGTAGTTTGTTTAACAAATTGCCTAGCTTTATAATTGGTTGGTTGTAAGGACAAACGATTCATTCTCTTATTTATGACGCACACAAGCGTACGTCCAAATACCACTGTGTATGCATTACAAATATTATTTGCCTTCAAAATCCAATAATTAGAAGATGAGCATTTTTCTTACACTAATTACATATTTTAATTTTTTTAAATAAAGAATAAATCAAAACCTTATAAATTTAAAACAAATTGAATAAATTTGTGAGTTTTTAAAATTTAGAAGAATAAATATGATATTATGAATTTTAGAATAGAAAATACGTAATTTCAAAATGCCTCATAAACATTATTTACGCGCTGCTAATTTGATATTAGAAACCGAGTTCTTTAGGTGACCTAGAAAAATTGAAAAAGAAAGTTCTTTGCTTGGAGTGGAATGCAGATTGTATGTGCCTTCAGCTTTAGGTAAGTGCTATGTTGTACAAAAGACAACTTATCGGCAGCTGTTCTAACTTTTTTTTTGAAATGGGTAAGAATAATGTGCTTTATATTCATAACCACTTGGATCAGAATTAATTTGAAATTTCAAACATACTTTAGATCTATATATTTTTTTTTGTTATGAGATTTTTAAAATAGCGTTAATATAATTTTATTTGAGAACTGGATTTTAATTTAGTGGCAAAAGGTAAGGCTGTTTGAATAAGAGGTTGAGGATTTAAAACCCAGATAGATCCTTTATAAATATCAGAATTTATAAAATTAGATCTCTATGTTTCTATTTACAAAAAATAACCTAATCTCATCCGGAGCGGACTAATAAAACCAAATTTCAGCCCTATATACTTTTTTGCCCGCAATTTTTATTTTTACCATATTAAAAAATAATAAACCAAACAACAACTTTTTTTCACAGAATTCCATTGAATTGGAGGAAGGAAGGGAAAAAAAAGATCTCCCAATTCAATTAGCGGACTCCTTTTTTTCTTCCTCCAATTCAATTCAATTCTTTTTTTTTAAAAGGGGGTCCGCCAATTAAATTGGCAGACGTAGTAGAAATTAAATTATGTGGAATTTAAATAAAAATTTCAGTTTTTTTGCTATTATTTACTTCTAGTGAGCAAATTTGTGTATCTCTGTATCTAATTCATTTTCTTGTTTCTCTCTAACTCCAATTTCTAGGTCCGTCTCTAATCTCATAAAAAAAATTTATAACACAACAAAGAATTCCAAACTACAAACACACTTTGGTGTTTATTAATTATCACATCAATTTCTGAAACATTGCTTCTCACAAGTCACTAAACAACTCCACAATGTGGATACGGTTAAGATGGCCACATAAGATCGGGACGGTGTCTCAGCTGCCGTCATTCCACATTTCCACTTCCCCATCCTTTCTAGAATATTTACTAGAAAATTAATTATCATGTGGGTTTGTTTACTAACTAACAAGTTATTCTAGAGATCTGTTGCCCTTCTTTTCTTATGTCGACTGGTGGGTAAGGGTAATTTATTCAGACAGCAAAAGAGATTTCTCTTATTCTAAATCGATCGCCTGTTTTATACGCAGTATCAGGACTAATTGTGTAGGTTTTTGGTAAAGCTCTATCCAGAAAATTCTAGATGAATCTGAAGGTGAAGGTGGCACATAAACGTTTGGAAATTATGTATATCTTTAAAATTTTGAAATTATGTATTTCTTTGTCAAAAATTTGTAGTCCCATATTTTCTTTCTAAATATTAAAGCCTCACATATTTATTCAATTAATTGCATCTTGTATTAAAACAATTAAAAAATTTAAAGTGCTCATTTTACCTTTTATTAAACAAAAAAAATAATATACAACACATTTAACGAAATATTCAGTTTTTTAATTTGCTGGTTGTAAAGAAAAATAGTTCATTTTCTTACTTATGACACACACAGTCGTACACCTAAATATCATATTTAGAAGAATAAGTTAGAAGTCTGAACATTTCTTTTACACAAATTACATATATCTTTCAATAAAGGTTAAATGATAACATCATAAATTTAAAACGTGTTTTAGTTGAACAAGAAATAAATTTAGTAGAATTACGAGTATTTAACATTTAGAAGGATAAATCACGAACTTTTTAAGGGGAAATATGTAATTTCAAAATCCCTCTAAACATTATTTATCCGCTGCTAGTTTTTCAACCTTTTAGTCATCATTATCTAGCATATAAATTTAACTATGAAAATAGTTATTTCAAATGAAAGATTGGGGGAAAATCTTGCTTCTAGTGCAACCTTTTTATTCAGGTAAATATTTACGCATTCCCTAAAATATTTCAATATCACGTATTTTTTCCTTGAAAATAAATAATTACATATTTATTCTTCAAAATTCATATATTCATTCAGTATAACACTATGATATACAGTATTACAAAGAAGAAAAATTATGAAAACATCCAGCACAAATTCATTTATTCCTGTGAATAGTTTTTAGTGAGTGGAACATTAATGTCTTATTTAAGAGTGAAGACTAAAAAATATTATTCTGAGTGTAGGCTCTGTGAATTGATCATATTCGGTGCAATATTAGGACGTGTAGAATGAGATATGAGTCATCTGTTTTAATATGACCAAATACGAATAAAATATTAATTTATTTTATAAACCCAACTTTTTAAGGAAAGAAAACCATCTAATATTGTATGAAAATGTAACTTTTGAACCGAATAATTTATTTTATAAATAGAACTTTTAAGAAAAGCAACTTATATAATAATGTATTAGGCGTAAACAACTTCAAAAGGAAATTTAATGAATGAAAAAATTGTGTATATATTAAAATATTTAGATAATGTTGTGTTAATAAATAATGTTTATATCATGATCCATTTCATTATTTGTACATGTTGCTGTCTCCTTTATTTACAGGAGATGATTAATTTAGAATTAACTAATTAGTTACTAGTTAGCATAAGTGACAATCTTCTTTCTTATCATTTTGATGTCCAATTTTATCAGTAATGGATACGTCTAGTTTTTGAATTTTGTTTTTTTTTTTTTACAATAACGTTGGATTTATCTCTGCTATCTTCTCATTAATAACTTGAATATAATTCTATTGTGTCAGTATAAAATTTTATCTCAGCCTTTTGCTTTTTGAAGTTCTCTCCCCCATTTTCTTCTTTTCTTTTCCGATTTAAGCCTTCTTTCTATTTTCTCTATCCTTGGCTCCATTTCTGTCACCAATGGCCATTGGTCATTTTCCTCATTATAGGAGGTTTAATTGGTATAATTTGGTCCTAAATTATTATGGGAAGGCTTACAGGACCTGCATTAAATTAGGCACAGTCCCTGCTTTAGTAATTTTGCAACTTACACATCTGCAATTACAACAAATATTTTATGAACAATTAGACTTAAAACAGCAATTCTAATGTGCGCTGACAAATGATGGCTGGAGCGAATTGCAAATATGTGTGTCAGTGTGTGTATTCATTCAATTTGGTTAAGACCACAACATATATAGTTGTACTGTTAATTAAGGAAAAATGTAGAGGAGGTAAGTTACAGGTCAGTATTTGTGGGTAGTTGTTTAATAGTGTTTAGCTATTTGTTTGCCAAAGGTTTTTCATATATCAATAGACATCTTCAGAATGGCTGACAGAGTGACAGGTAGCTATTTTTTTGTCAGCATAAATTAAACAGTACTCAAATGTGAAGCATTTCATCCCTTTTTTATATGATTTCTCTCTTTCATTTTGGTATATCTTGTTAAAATGAGTTAAATCAGCAGGAATATAACTCAGTTGATTTATAATTTCATCTAACAGAAAGGACCAACATAACAATATAAACACATTCCATATCAACCTACATGCATGCCCAAATTTGATCTAACTTAACATAAGAGTTAACCAAAAACAAAAGCATTTGACAACATGCTTCAGACATAATTAACACCATGTCAACACAACACACGGCTAGGATATTTAGCTACAACAAAAATAAGCAATACAAGAAAAGCTATGAAAAGGACTTCATTTAGCATGTTAGTTACGAGCTTACCTCTTTAGAGGTACATATCTTGCTAAGCAACTTCATGAATTCTTTACGATCCTCCTCCAAATGGAGATTTCTGTAATAAGCATAGCGGTAATTACCATTACAATTACACGGCAGCTTTGATGACCAATCTTCCCTTTTCCTTCCTGTTGCCAAACCACTGGACTTGGGAATGTAAGCAGAAAACAAAATGTATATTTATATAGTCAGTAGCATATATTTGAGAATTTGGAAAGACAAATAGAAAGAGGATGCAATTGGCAAGAAACCTAGCCCCTCTGCATCACATAATAAAAACTAATTTAATTCATCCCATTCAAATTTCAACTAGCTGTAGAAACATTCTTGTCCAATGAACTCGAAACAAAGGATATCAAGGCCAATGTAATTTGCAAACAACAGAGGATTTAAATTGGCCACATCCCCTCAGTGGAACGGCCACTGGTTTGGACAGTGTATAATATGAATGGAAATGACACTATACAAGTACGGCTAATTTTAATAAAAAAAAGTACTATGATCTAGGATTGGCTGACACTGTTAAAGTATCATCTAAGTTTTCTGAATGAGCAATTTAAAAAAAAAATACTTTGATTTAGGATTGGCTTACATCGGCAAAGTACTGCAAAAGATTTTTGAACCTTCAATTAATTTTAATAGGGCTAGATTTTACAAACTAAACCTCATGAGCCATGAGTAACAAACTAACAATAGCACAAAGAGGAGCAATCAACAACAACAACAACAACAACAACAACAACAACAACAACAACCAAGCCTTTAGTCCCAAACAAGTTGGGGTAGGCTAGAAATGAGACCCAACCGGAGAGGAGCAATCAGGATTAACAAAATAATTCTAAAACCAAACATGTACTCTGGTTGCTTTTTTTATTTTTTATGGTATAATGGTTTGATATAATACCAACTATTATTTTGTTAAAGAGAGATACACAAGAAGTTAGGAGACTCATGGATTGATAGTTCCCAACGCCTTATTGAGAGCAGGAAATAGAAACAAGCAAAAAAAAAACATAAGGTTATGCACCTTATGTACCAGCTTCAATGATTTCAGAATAGGACAATTATGGAGCATCATAATGACAGCTGCCAAATTGAGCTCGTGAAAACAAAGGGTCACATCCAAGTGCTTCAAATTATGAAAATGTGGTACATCTTTTCCTGATTCCACCAAAATAGGAAATTGGTGCTCCACATGCTGTACAAATCAAACATATGTCAAAAATATCCATGTAAAACATCAACCAACAATTATACCGTACATTACCAAGTAATCATATAATTGTCATACCGGTTTCAGATAAATATCTAACATATCGTAACACTCCAATTAAAATTAAAAGATGGTCAATTGATAGGTTTAGACACACATATCTAAACAATTCGAAGATGCACTTGCACCAGAGGTGCAGAAAGAAAACATAATTGACACGGGCAAAAATAATAATTAAGAGGGTAAAGTGTATGACCTTGCTCACGTCTAAATGCAGGCTTAGCTCTTCCACATGTGAGATACAATTCAGCAGCCCATCAATAGTGCTGACATTTTTCTTACGAATATCACCAATTTTAATAACAGCTTTTGTTAACAACGGAACCTTTGCATGGATGTGTGACATATTTCCAAGCCTGTGCTTAATTTCCAAATGAAGTGACTCCAATGAAGGAAGTGATAACAACACAATATCATGTTTTTTAGAACAGTAGGCAATAATCAGTTTGAGTTTTCTGATTGTCTGGGAGGAAAGGTTAAACCCAGGAGTGGCTCTTACATCAACATGTAAATCTTCCAAAGAACACAATTTAGAAAGAAGTTTGTTGAGATCGGCCATGTCAGCCCGAATCGATTGAAGAGAAAGGCTTCTCAGGAAGGTTAAATTGATTCCAGAAGGAAATTTAATTACTTTATGATATTCGCCAGTGGTACGTAAGCGATGAAGGGAGAGGCACCTGAGAGAGTTAATTGTAAAGACAATGGGGAGAATAGGTAACAAATCAGACAAATTGAAACCTTCCATGGTGAGGTGGCACAAGTCCAGGGAGCGTGCCTTGGCAAGCAAGGAATAAACGATGGCTATGACACTTTTATTGCCACAGCGGGATACCTCTAGGCACAAGCTGTGCAAGGGGTGGGAAGGATTGCGGTGAAGCAGTGCACGTTCGGCCATGTCAATGAAGTTTTTAGTTAGGGGCCTAGGAAGGTCGTAGCTGATGAACGCAAGGGAAGGAGAGGCCTTCCAGAGGTGGCGGAAGCGGCGACATAGGACGGAGGTCCGAGCGGCGATATGAGTGGGGAGGAAGGAGATGATTGTGATAAGCAAAGCGTCGGGGAGATTAGAGAGGCGATCGATTGGGTCGGAATGTTTCGGGGAGTTGGCCATGGCAGCCACCTGGAGAAACGGTGAGAGGGTTCGAGGGAGAAACACTTGCAGCGAAGGGGTTTAAGAACAGGGTTTGGGTTTTGTTTAAGTCGGGAGGAGGATTGATTTTATCAGTGTTGACTGTTGAGTCTCGGACTGAGTGAAGTAAGTTTTTTTATTCGACAGAACATAACCCACTAAATAAAACCAATTGGAAGTATGAGTCTCGTAATGAGACCCATGGAACTATATATTTTGCAAGTTCAGGTGCTCATGACCAGCCTTTTGTGTCCCAGAAAATTAACTTCTTTATCAATTTGAATCACTGTTTACGATTTATAAATTTTCGTACGTTTGAATTTTATAATTTTTATGGATAAAAAAATTCTCATTGATCTTGTGCAGCGGATTCAGATCCAGTAGAGTATAGAATGAGCTATCTTCGCCATCAGTTTAAACAAGTGCAAATTTGAAATAACTTGGCACAAATGTTAAAGAGCCATGTGCATCTACAATTGGAAAATAAATCTGTTGTTATTTAGATCCCAAAAGTTGAGATTCACACATGAAAAAGTTTGAACGATTAAAATTGAAATAATAACTTCTTGTTATTCATAACATATTTATTTCCCTATGATTGGTCCGACAAAAAAATATTCGGTTAAGATTGCGTACAATAATATTGTATAACATAATGCTCCGTTGTGCAACTGGGAGGTTGGATTCACTGAAAATTTAGAAAGAGAGATGTGACATTATTTGTGTTTTACGAAAATAAATATGCTGTTATTCCAAAAAAATAACAGAAATAAATTTTTTCGTTAAGGTTCACACATGGAAATATTTAAATGGTTGGAATCAAAATAACAGGTTTCTTGTTATTCCTTTGAAATAACCACCAGTTTATTTTCGTGTTTTATAGTTTCTATTTGATATATTTAGAGTAGAAATATTGAAAGTGTTATTTTAGCTTCATCCAGCGTACATACAATAATATAAAATTAAAATGTATATAACATATGTAGAGATATTAAAAAGTCATGTTGTGACGGAACATGTCATGGTATGACACAATTACATTATTATACAACATAGTATGTGTGTTTTTTATGTGCTGTGACTCACGTCTCGTGACGTGGTTATCTTTTGAAAAATTGTACGACATGACACACAAATTGATTTGGTCAAAACATGTAGGCCACGTGGTCACGCGAGCGGTGAGTCAAGCATGATCATAACCGTTAAATCTTAATCGAATAATTAATTTTATATAGACTAACTTAAATTACGAAAAAATAGTTACATTTTATCAATTATTTCAAAAAACGTCAAATATGATCACGACGTGATTAATATGTTGTGGCTATTAATGTACCGTAATTATTTCTCCTCCAAATTTAATCAAGACACAGTAATCTGATTTTGTTACGAAACGCTTGTGACTCAAGTTGTAACGTAACTGATTACATAAGAATTTACATCTTTTTTTACGCGTTGCATGAAATGAAAACCAAATTTAGCCCAATGGAGCAGATGCGGCCCTTTTAAGAATATGATCTTGTGACAAGTTTTATTAGTAACAGGAACAAGATGGAACTAAAATTCGATCCACGTTAAGGTTTGTGTGCACTTAATCTTAAAGAATCTCGAAAATATTTATGTGAATTCTGATGTTGATCAAACGGTTCTGATTAAGTATAGACTGCCACGATGCCGATTAATAATGCTTGTACCTTACCCTGCTTTTCCAACAAGATGAAATGAACCCAATCAAAGGTTGCCCACTATATAACTTTTGGATTCCCACTTTATACGAGTTCAAACTACTAGCCACTCTTATAATTAAGCCCATGTTATTCAACTATAGCTATATAACCAAAATATGACAGGATGAACTAAAATTCGGTTTCAAATAAATAGTATATATAATATCCAATTCAATGCTAACCTTCAGTTTAAGGACTTGAGAGTAGGTCTGATTGGCATCAGATCTACTTTAGTTTGACGGATTTAATCACTGTTCAATATGCTTTAAAATGCATGCGCAATACTTTAAATTTCGTGCGCCTTTGCTTTGTTTTTGTGCACACAAAACTTAAGATGAATCGAACGGTCATAGAGCTCGTTAAACCTAAAAGCAAATCTGATAAAAATCGGACCCACACCGTACAATTGAAGCGAAACAATTATATAATTGACATCACTCTTTAGGACAATGATCAAAGTCCGCATTACATTGTATTTGGTCCCAGTATATATAGAGAGATATAGACCTTTCAACCGCCATTCAATTGTATAATCCGATCAAAGCAGATATAAAAATATACCCATCATATTGAATTATGCGATTACTATTTTTTTTTTTTTTGCTTCAACTTACTAAGGATTGAATCATCGATCCTTGAGATCATTCCTCCGTCACTTATATTTTTCCTTCATTTGTTCTTATCGCCTAAGAGCTCCTTTTGTTTGTTTTTTTGCTTTCAGTTTATTCTAATCTTCCTTGCATTGCATAAATAAGATAAATGTGAGATGAGTTAACAGTTGTCGGAGACACGACCGACTACTCATGAGCAAAATTAGCAGAACTCAAATCTTAGTACATCCAAGCACATGCATTCTAAACATAACGTACAGGAGAAAAGTTAATTAAAGCTAGTAGGGCTTCATGAAAACTTTAACAGGCAAGAAATGCACTCACTTCAGCATAAACTGTTTTTTTTTAAGAGTAAGGTGGCAAGTAGCCATCTTACGGTTTTTTTTATTAATAAAAAAAATATTTATAGAGTCACAAAATGGACCCATACACCACTTAAAGGAAAAGAATAGAAATAAAATTAAAAATAAAAATAAAAGAGATTTTAGTAAAATTTGGTAAATTTGGGTTAACTTAATATTTAATAAGCCTTATTGAATGTTTTGCATTGAATTGTGGTTTTAGTCAGTGCCAATTATTTCAAATCAAAATTCATAATGTGACATAGTAGAAATGTAGAATAAAACTTGCGTAGTTAATAGAACATAGTAGTCACTGTTAAACATCACACTTGTACATTCGTACACAACCAAATAATACTCTGATGTCAAATAAAATCTAATCATTGTAAAATCAGAAACTTGAAGGTAAAACAGATATAGAATTTGATTAACCAAAGGTGCTTGATTGAACATGTGATGTTTAACTAGGACTCTACAGTTACTTTGGCAAAAAGTCCATTTTAAGAAACCCATGCATGTAGTAATCGGAGCAAAAAAATGAAGGAAAACTTACATTCAAAATGGAAGGTTAAGGGCACTTAACAGGTTGATCGTGGTCAAGTGGCTCAACTGGCTTGAACTCGAGTGCTTGTCCAATCCCAAGAGACGATGCTTCAATAGTAGGTGCCGAACCTCTAGCCTCCGAGTTAGGTACCAATGTTTCCCCTACCTCCTAAAAGTTGCAAAATTACAAACAAAGTTTAAATGTCAAGTTCTCACAAATTAATCAGGATAAGCACGATCTTAATTTTGGAACTTGCCATTTTCAGTGTTGGTATCTACTGCTTAAGATTCAAAGTTAAAATAAAAACATAAAGAGAGAGGGGGGTGTCCGATGCCCATCGGACCAGAACAGTGTTCGATGGGTGTCCGATACCGTCCGATCTACTTCAAGATCTGTGCGTACGTATATTAAAGCAAACAGCAAGGATATTAAAGTGATGCGCACAGATCTTGAAGTGAATCGGACGGTATCGGACACCCATCGAACAGACTCTGGTCCGATGGGCATCGGACACCCTCCTCTCCCAAACATAAAAGGGGGCTGGATATTTCATTTATGCCTCATTGAGGATTCAGTAATGAAATATAAGGGCTGAATAAATACAGTTGGATAATGATAGCCCATGTAAATTTTACTGACAAGCTAATTAAAGTTAATGACAACATATCTAAATTAGAAGCTACTGATTACATGAGTGGCATAATTTATGGTTTAACTATTAAAAGGTAGAATAGATGCTTTAATAAAGAAAAACTCAATAATAGGAATAAAGAAGAATCATGATTGAGATATTTGCTCACTAAAGCAAAATCAGAGACAAACTAAAGTCTAAAGAGTCATCTAACTTTAAGGAGATATAATAATAATAATAATACATTTGTAAGCAGCAGTACAGGAATGACCCTGTTAGGGTTTTAATAAACTTTTATACAGAAATCGAAGATGAACCTCTGGAATTTCCAATTCTTCTTAAATCCCCTAAGAACGGATGTACATAAATGGAAAAAAAAATCAAGTAATTTCTAAGAAAAGTAAGAGCGACTAAGTGAGAGAGGTGAGGTGAGACCTGAGATCGACTGAGCTGATGAGGAGGTGAGAGATTTCGCAGATCTGACAGAGAGAAGGAAAGGGGTGGCGCTGAGCGGATGAGTCGACAGCTTAGAGGAAGGGGGTGGCACTGAGTAGAGGGCGACCGCGCTGAGAGGAAATTGCACGACGGAGAGGAAATTAAGGGGTGGCACTGATAGGACGAGGAGGCGACTGCGCTGGTGCTAATCGCAATTTCATAGATCGCGTTTTTTTTGGTATTGGCGCGCGATTTTAGTACTAACGCGTGAAATACCCAAAATTTTTTTTTACACAATTTTTAGCGACCGGTGCTGATATGGTCGCTAAAAGTATTGGTCTCCAAAACGTTTTATTTATTATTATTTTTTTAAGGGAAAAAAGTTTCAGCGACCGGCGACTGTGCCGGTCGCTAATACGGTCGCCGATGCTATATTTTGCTGTAGTGTCTCCACTATTCCCACTACTCTTTAGGAAACACTATAAATATCCCTTTTGTAATATAATTTAGTATGCATATTTACTTGTGATTAAATTCAGAATTATAGCTAGCAAGCCTCGTTGTTATGCTAGATTAGGAGTACTAGGGAAAGAGACAAAATCCTTAGAAGTTAAGGTAATGAGACGTCATCTAAGAAGTAAAGGTTCTTCTTCAAGAGAGTTGTAATCTATGTTATCTTTATTTTTCTCTTTAATTGCCATGGCAATAAATAGCTAAATCTCTCATCTCTATGATGAAGGTTGTACTTGAATTCTTAATTAATGTTTTGATATTTGTTTATGTTTTGTTTGCGTTGAATTTCTTTTGCAATTTGATATTTTTATAATATCCGTGCATAAATAGTTCCGTCTACTATATGCCAATGACCCCCCACATACCAATGGGTGCGTAGTCGTTTGTATCCTTGTGTGAGAAGGATAATGCATTATAAGCACTAACACTTCGGCCAATGAGGCTTGACAGCGGTTCAAAGACTAATGTTAGAACCCAAGGGGCTCTCTTGGCGGGATAAAGTAATAAGCATCTTAGGTTAAGTTTGGTCTCTCTATGGACAAACTAGACTTAGTCGGAACAACATTAGAAAACATCTAGATTAGGTGGGGATTTGAGATATTTCAACTACGGAGTAGTATAAGAAAATAATATAATTTCGTACTTAAAATACTTTAGTCTTGATAGTCCAAAGGCCGATCGAAAGATTAGAAAACTTTCCAAAAATGCATAACAAAGCACCAGGAGACCCTGCAAGTAGTGACAATACCGTATGTGGGGTAGTTTGCGGGTAGTCTATACTGCACACGATAGTAATAGTACCGCATGCGGCATAGACATGAGCCAAAAACAGATATCTGCTTAATTAAGAATGATAAGAAAATATGAATCCTAGAGAATCTCTATCTATTTTTGCCGGTCACATAGTAGCGCCCCCGCATTAAAACCACCATAGCCTTATATAAACCTACTTAGAACTAGTAAAAATTATTTATAATCTAATACACTATTCTTATAAATCAATATCCCAATTATACTATGCGATATGATTATTTACTTGTAATTTGATTTGTAAGTGGAATAGAGTTAAAAAGTATATTAATTTATACTGAAACCTGTGTTGTTGTCGTTTTGACCACATCAGCAATCGATTAGAAAATTTTCAATTAATATTCTTACTCGATCGGTTTGAATTTTCTATTATGGATATGGACTGTGAATATTGTGCAATCATACTGTTTTTCCTATAATCAGTAAGGTAATTACATGTTCCGAAATTTTCTTTGTTAATTGAGATTAGCAGGTTGCGGGTTGATGAATTTGTTTGAAGTTCTAGGCCCGTTAATCAAGTTCATTTTGTAAATCAGATGGCCGAAGACTCTTGCTTGAACAAATTTCTTATTCAATTGGTATTGAACCTATCTGTACTCTATGATCAAGCATTAGGCAATTAATTGGCCATTGGAAATATGGGGTGCGTATCCTCTGAGATATCTCAATTTTTGCGTGATCGACATGTCCGGTGCCTATTCGGAAAACCGTAGGGGGCCAGTATTATTTGAGCTTTGAGATTCGTGCAGAATGTATTTGAACGATTGAGATATTCTAAAAAGTCACGCAAAGTTTGAGATATCTCAGAGGATGCGAATTCGGAAAGATGGGGGTTTAATTGTTGAATTCAGAGTACGTCTGATGCCCATCGGACCTACTTTGGTTCAATGGGTTTAAGGACAATTCGATCAGCATCAAGATGCGTGTGACTACATTTAAATCCGTGCAGGCTTATTCAATTTCAGTGTGCACAGATTTTAATGCTAATCAAATGGTGTTAGAGCTAATGAGACCTAAAAATAGGTCCGATCGAACCTACTCCTATCTCTTAATTGTCATGCGTGCCTGTCTTGCAGGGAATTGCAGTTTGCAACCTAGGCTATGATAACAGCTTAGGACATTAATTGGGCAATATTGAAGAGGGTCTAATGTACGTATAGCTAGCTTGCCTATGCTTGCCCCCTGAAGTTTTTCAATAAACCCAACTGTTAGAATGCATTTTTAAAAACAATAATTTCTTAAAAATCTAAAAAATGGTAAAAAAATTACCAAAAAAAATATAAGTCAAAGTGGTATGATCAAGATCTTGAGGCTACCAATTCGGTTTGCAATTTTAAAGTTGCACAACATATTCTCCATATTAAAATGTAGTTGGAGACCAAATTTTATTTTATTTTTTTGGATTTTTTTGCTATTTTTTTATGGATTTTTAAAAATCCATAAAAAATAGTAAATTTTTTTTTCCAATAAAAATGAAATTTGGTCAAACACATTATAATATGGAGAACAAATTGAGCACATATTTGAACTTTGAAAATTACAAAAATGAATTGGTAGTAACAATACCTTAGTAATACCACTTTGATCTCAGCCGATCTCTCCTTCTCTCTCTCTATATATATAGAGAGAGAGCTGCTGGGTTACGGTGCTTCATAGAGTACAACAAGTTTTTACTCCATGACACTATATTTTTATTTTGAAAATTCAAACAACCGATCCGAATCGCTCAGCATGATCTCCATATTAAAATGTACTTGGAGATCAAATTTTACATTTTTTGAATTTTTTTAATATTTATTAGGCCACTTTGAAAACCGCTGATCCGACGGTCTAGGAATTTTTACTGTTTTTTACTGTTCATATGGATCAACGATTTTCAAAGTGGCTTAATAAATAGTAAAAAAATTCCAAAAAATATAAAATTTGGTCTCCAAGCACATTTCAATATGGAGATCATGTTGAGCGGTTCAGATCAGTTGTTTGGATTTTCAAAATAGAAATATAGTGCCATGGAATAGAAACTTGTTGTACTCTATGAAGCACCGTAGCCTAGCTCTCTCTCTCTATATATATATATTTATAGAGAGAGAGAGAGAGAGAGAGAGAGAGAGAGAGATGGGCTATGATGAGTTGCGAAGTAAGAATTTTGTTTTATTTTACGCTCATATCTCTGTTTTCAAAGACTAAATAGTCGATCTGAACTGCTCAACAAGATACCCATATTGAAATGTGTTTGGAGACAAAATTTTACATTTTTTGGAAATTTTTTACTATTCCTTAAGATATGTTAAAAGTTGTTGTTTTTGAATGGTTCAGAACCATACAAAACAGTGATTTTGAAATATTTTAAAAAAATAGTAAAAAACTTCCAAAAAAATATAAAATTTAGTCTCCAAGCACATTTCAATACGAATATCTTGTTGAGCGATTCGAATCGACTATTTAGTCTTTAAAAATAAAGATAAAAACATAAAGTGAAACAAAATTATTACTTCGCAACTCACCGAACTCAACTCACATTATGCAAAGTTTGACAATTTGATACTGACGCACGTAAAATATTTCATTTATGTGACGCACGTAAAATATTTCATTTATGTACCGCACATGCAGTTATAGCCCTAACATTCAACATTCAATTTAAAAACAGTTCGCAAAAAAGCAAAAAGAAAAAAGCAAAAAGCAAAAGAAAAAGAAAAAAAAAAAACAATGCTTCTTTTTCATTTGGAAGTGCGCCCTTTCCAAAATTTCCTATTTAAACAGCAAAACCTCAATGCTCATCAGTGGTCAGACCATACTCGTTTGGCATTTTCAAAATCATAGATAGAATTAATGGGTAAAATTTTAAAAAGTCCGGGGCTCGTATGTCTTCTACTCCCATTAGGAACCATATCTCTCCTCTCCTCTCGGGCTGACATGGTTGCCACAGCATACTCTCCAACCTCCGTCAGTTCATGCAACGGCAGCGACATTACATGTCGAGTTGAGGTGCAATTATCGGATGAAGACGAGCTGCCTTTCGATCTTGAATTGCACAGGAGGATCCTAGCGGGCTCCGCCGATAAGTACTCGTCAACATTATTTGCAGATAGACCCGCTTGCCATCCGGGTTGCAGTAACCCAGCTGGAACAGGGTACACTCGTCCTTGTATCTACATAAAGCATTGCTCCCCTGGCAATGGCCGTTAATTTATAAAGCACTCGCTGCTGTCAACAACTTTTTGAAACAAGAGAGACACTGAAATATCTTTTTACTGATTGTATAAACAGTAAGAGTTTGTTTTCGTGTTTCATTCGAATAATATGGGGGATTGTATCTTCATTATTATCTTGTACGCCGTGGAGTTATTGTGTGATGTTTAAATTTATTATATTATGATTCAAATTGCTATTTGGGTCCAACGAATTATGTATCTTGCTTATATATAGAGTACAGCTAACATGTTTCCTCTAGCATATCGACAATATGCTTCCGGCCTCTAAAACCTATCGAATCGGCTTCAAACGACAAATCCAAACCATTCAAACCAATCTCCTCAATGAGAGTTTTGTTTCCATATAATTTATTTTTAATTTTCGAATTTATTACTATCAAGTCAAGATGTCAAAATATGAAGGATTTTGTGTGAATTTTAATGCATTATATCCTTCATTTTTTTGACCGCTTGACTTGATAGTAAATAAGTTTGAATTTTTTTTTTATATAGAAACAAAGCTCTCGTTAAGGAGATTGATTTGAACGTTTTAGATTTGTCGTTTGAGGCCGATTCGATAGGTTTTAGAGGCCAGAAGCATATTGTCGATATGCTAGAGGAAGCGTGTTAACCATACTATATATATATATTCTGTCATTTAGATTCTTGATAGAGGATGGTTCAAATGCCTTTAATTTTTTGTGCCTCCATCATATCTATATTTTTAAAAACTTTAATAACTTAAAATCTAAAACTTAAAAGTCAAAATAAAACCATTGAATATGATCTACATCATTTTATCTATGCACATGTAAAAAATTATGACAATCCAACTTTATTTTGATCGTCATTAAAAGCTGGTAAAAAATATACTAACGTGGATAATTTAGAGACGTTGATTTTTGAACTTATTGATTTACATATAAATAAAATTGAAATGTGATAGTTTTTTATGAGTATATAGAAAAAATAACATAGATCACATCTAACGGTTTTATTTTGAGCTATTAAAGTTTTAAATAAATCTGAAATAACTTGGCACAAGTGATAAAGAACCATGTGCATCTACAATTGGAAAATAAATCTGTTGTTACAGTTGATATTCTCATGTAAAAAAAATTGAACAGTTAAAATTGAAATAATAAGTTCTTGTTATTTCTAACATATTTATTTATTGGTATGACATGATACACAAACTGATTTGGTGACAACACACAGGCCACGTAGCGAGTCAAGTGTGACCAGAAGTTCAGAACCCTTAAATCTTGATTGAATGGTAAATTTTATATAGACTAACTTAAATTACAAAAAATAAATTAAAAATCACATGTTATAACTATTAATGTACCGTGATCGTTCCTCCGAATTTAATCAAGACACAGCTCAAGTTATAACGTAACTGATTACATAAGAATTTACTTCATTTTTTATGTGTTGCATGAAATGAAAACCAAATTTAGCCCAATGGAGCAAATGCGGCCCATTTAAGAATATGATCTTGTGACAAGTTTTATTAGTCACATGAACGGGCTGATTGCAGTTTCGTTAAAAGTAGGCCGATGAACAAGTGGAGGAATATTTATATTTTATTAGACTATTTATTTTATTTTATCTGCATCTCAGCAATTTAAATGAGTTTTTAAAGTTTGTAAGAGCATATATATTGGTAATTATTTTTCAGTTGCTAATCCTATGTAGCAAATTTCAGTTGAATTATTGGAATGTAGGTCAATTGCTAATAAAACAAATTTACTTATAAAGAAAATGATTTTTTTGGACATGCTGGCAGAACAGATGAAAATTATTGGCTGTAAAAAAACAACCCTTCTTTTTCATCTCTCTTTTCAAAATTTTAGTCTAACGGTTGTAGAGCTTTAAAAATTAAAAATTACTTAATTTCTAAATTGTGCTTTACAGATGACGTGAATTTCTATTTAATTTCTCTGTTGGAGATCCTTTAACTCTCACATTTTTGAAATTAATTTTAGAATTTCCATTAAGAAATAATTTGATTCAATTATTTGGTCAATGTGTAGTTTATAAATAGTTTTTAATAAGAAATATTAATGCATATTTTCTAAATAAAGAAGTCCTCCCACATCTCTAAAACTGAATTAGAAACTGTCACATCAGATTAACAACTCTTATAATACAGGAATATAGATGTTCTATGTTTAATAAGAACTGGAGGTTATCCGATGTCCAATTGAAATCGTTGGATCCACATTAAGGTCTGTGTGCACTTAATCTTAAAGAATCTCAAAAATATTCATGTGAATTCTGATGTAGATGGAACGGTTCTGATTGAGTATAGACTGCCCCGATGCCGATTAATAATGCTCGTACCTTACCCAACTTTTCCAACAAGATGAAATGAACCCAATCAAAGGTTGCCCACTATATAACTTTTGGATTGCCACTTTATATATGAGTTCAAACTACTAATCACTCTTATAATTAAGCCCATCTTATTCAACTATAGCTATATAACCGAAATATGACAGGATGAACTAAAATTCGGTTTTAAATAAATAGTATATATAATACCCAATTCAATGCTAACCTTCAGTTTAAGGACTTGAGAGTAGGTCCGATGGACCAGTATCCTCTGTGGAGTTTTTACCTGTAGAGCTGTGCGGAACTGATCGGACAGTCCAGATTTATTCTCAGCCGGTGAGTGCTCGGATGATGGAGGGGGCAGTATTAATTTTGCTTTGAGATTTTGTGCCAAAATCTTATTTGGTTCGTCCGATCAAAATGAACGGACCAGATTAAAAGCACCGCACCTGCGGAGCTCCGCAAATGATGTGATTCCTAGGTCTGATGGGCATCAGACCTACTTTGGTTTGACAGATTCAATCATCATTCAATATGCTTTAAAATACGTGCGCAATGCTTTAAATTTCATACGCCTTTACTTTGTTTTGGTGCACACAAATCTTAAGATGGATCAGAGGATAATAGAGCTCGTTAAATCTAAAAATAGATCTGATGAACATCAGATCACTCCGTGCAATTGAAGCGAAACAATTATATAATTGACATCACTATTTAGGACAATGATCAAAGTCCGCATTACATAACATTGTATTTGGTCCTAGTATATATAGAGAGATATAGACCTTTCAACCACCATTCAATTGCATAATCTGATCAAAGCAAATATAAAAATATACCCATCATATTGAATTATGCGATTTCTATTTTTTTTTTTGCTTCAATTTACTAAGGATCGCATCATCCTTGAGATCATCCCTTCGTCACTTTTCTTTTTTTCTTCATTTCTTTTTATCGCCTAAGAGCTCCTTTTTTTTTGTTTATTCTAATCTTCCTTGCATTGCAGAGATAAGATAAATGCGAGATGAGTTAACAGTGTCAGTATTGGCATGCGAATTCAGAGAGAGCAAAACATCCATAGATTCTGAATAAATTATCAAATAATGCTTGTTTGCAATCATACTGTTTGTCCTATAGCAAGGTAACATGTTCCGTATGCGATCGATCTGGCCATAAATTTTCTTTGTTAATTGAGATTAACAGGTTGCGGATTGATGAATTTGTTTGAAGTTCTAGACCCGTTAATCAAGTTCATTTTGTAAATCAGACGGCCGAAGACTCTTGCTTGAACAAATTTCTTGTTCAATTGGTATTGAACCCATCTGTATTCTATGATCAAGCATCAGGCAATTAATTGGCCATTGGAAAGATGGGGTTTAATTGTCATGCGTGCATGCCTCTCTTGCTGGTTGCAAGTTGCAACCAAGGCTATGATAACAGCATATGGGGAGCAGTTTGGGTCCGATACCCATCGGACTCAAAACTTGGCCCGATGGGTTCCATAACCGTCCGATCCGCTTTAAGATCCATGTGCACGGATATTAAAGAAAATCTGCACGAATATTAAAGCGACATACACAGATCTTAAAGTGGATCGGACGGTTATGAAATCCATCGGATCCAGTTTGAGTCCGATGGGCATCGGACCCAAGCTACTCCCCCAGCAAATGACATTAATTGGGCAATATTGAAGAGGGTCTAATGTATGGCTAGTTTGCCTATGCATGCCCCCTCCACTTAATTTTCAAATGCACCACCACTCAAATCCCACACACAGAAATGCGTTCACACACATTTTAACGGAACTTCCACTGGAGGTCCCCTCCTGAAATTTTTCAATAAGCCCAACTGTTATAATGCATTTTTAAAAACAATGATTTTTTAAAAATCTATAAAAAATGGTAAAAAATTTCCAAAAAATACAAATCAAAGTGGTATGACCAAGGTCTTAGTACTACCAATTTGGTTTGCGATTTTAAAGTTGCACAACATATTCTACATAATAAAATATACTTGGAGATCAAATTTTATATATTTTTTTGAATTTTTTTGCCATTTTTTTATGGATTTTTTAAAATCACTATTTTTTATAATAATAAATAAATAAAAATAATCAGAAAAATGATTTTTAAAAATCCATAAAAATAGTAAAATTTTCCAAAATATATGAAATTTGATCTCCAAACACATTATAATATAAAGAACATATTGAGCACTCCTGATAGACTGCTTGAACTTCGGAAATTATAAAAATGAATTAGTAGTAAGTAGTAAGAGCATCTACATCTCTGAAACTCTGGGAGTTTCAAAGCTGACGTGGCAGTTTCTAAACCAGTTTCAGGGATGTAGATGGATTTCATATTTAGCAATTTTGTTCAAGAGTTTCTAAATATAAAACTGTTTCAAAACTCTGACATGGCAAAATAATCAATTTCTATTGGCTCAATTTTTAATATTGTTTTTAATTAAATGCTAATGTGGCAATTAAGAAACTCTAATTATAATTTCAGGGATGTAGAGGTTTAGAAATTCAGAGAGTCTAGAATTTCTAAAATTATGTTAACAGTTATTTAGAAACTCTGAGAGTTTCAGGGATACAGATGCTCTAACAATATCTTGGTAATACCACTTTGATCCTCCCTCTCTCTATATATATGCAAAGTTTGATAATTTGAAACTGACGCATGCACGTAGAATATTTCATTTATGTACAGCACATGCAGTTATAGCCCTAACATTCAATTTAAAAACAGTTTGCAAAAGAAATAAAAACAATGCTTCTTTTCATTTGGAAGTGCGCCGCGCCCCAACCAAAATTTCCTATTTAAACATCAAAACCTCATTGCTCATCAGTGGTCAGTCAGACCATACTCGTTTGGCATTTTCAAAATCATAGATAGAATTTGATGGGTAAAATTTTAAAAAGTCCGGGGCTCGTATGTCTTCTACTCCTATTAGGAGCCATATCTCTCCTCTCCTCTCGGGCTGACATGGTTGCCACAGCATACTCATCTCCAACCTCCGTCAGTTCATGCAACGGCAGCGACATTACATGTCGAGTTGAGGCGCAATTATCGGATGAAGATGAACTGCCTTTGGATCTTGAATTGCACAGGAGGATCCTAACGGGCTCCATCCCGTATGATGCATTACAAAAGGGACCCGCTTGCAATCCGCATTGCAGTAACTCAGGAACAGGGTACACTGGCGATCATTGTACCTACCAAAATCATTGCGCGCACTAGTTTATGAAGCAACTCTTTAAAACAAGAGATACGCTGAAATATCTTTCTACTGATTGTATAAACAGTAAGAGTTTGTTTTCTTGTTTCATTCGAATAATATGGGGATTGTATCTTCATTAATTATTATGATCTTGTACGCCGTGGAGTTATTGTGAAGTTTAAATCTGTTATATTATGATCCAAATTGCTATTTGGGCTCAACGGATTATGTATCTTGCTTATATGTATATGTGTGTGTATATAGAGATTGGCTAATATCAAATCGATTGTTTCTGAGGTCCCGTTCAACTAAATTGTTTTTCAATTTTCAAAGTTTAAAATGTCGATCCAAACCGTTAGATGTAATCACTATATTAAAATGTGCTTGGAAACCAAATTTTATATTTTTTTCTGAATTTTTTTACTATTTATTAAGTTATTTTGAAAATCTTTGATCCAGCGGTAGCTTATATTTTTACTTTTTGGTTAAGCGACCGTTTGATCAACAATTTTCAAAGTGACTTAATAAACAGTAAAAAAATTCAGAAAAATATAAAATTTGGTCTCCAAGCACATTTTAATATAGAGATCACATCTAATGGTTTGGATCGAAACCTTTGGACTTTGATAATTGAAAAACGACTTAGTTGCACGGAACCTCAGGAACAATTGATTTGATATTAGTCAACCTCTGTGTGTGTGTATTTTGTAATTTAAGAAACAATCAATGTTTTTTAATAACGGTCTATCATTTAACGGTATAATCCGCTTAATAACTGTTTAATCACAATTTAACAGCGATGTGTTTTTAAAAACATATTTTTTTTTAGAGTTAGTGGTTAAATACCACTAACGAATATATCGATAAAGAAAATATATTATTTACAAGTTCCTAATTTCTAATATTTTTAACGAAACTTCCATTATAAATAGAGACCCCCTCCTGTAAGTGTTTCAATAAACCCAACTGTTAGAACAAAAAAAATATCTATATCCTAAAAATGAGATACACAAGCAAAATGATCACCGCACTATTAACAGCTTTTCTCCTCATCAGCTAAATATGGAATAGAACTAGGGTGTTCTTAAGTTCATCAAACTTCTTTGTGAATTCAACATTAAAACTTATCGGATTAGCTTCAAACGATGAATTCAAACCGTTGAAATTCTTCTATCTTACGAGTTATGCGTCTACATACAAAAAATTTAAAATTAATTTTGTATAGAGTCAAGTGGTCAAAAGACATTAAAAAAATGAACACATCAAAATTAATTTATAAACCTTCTAATTTTGACTATTAATTTTATACTAAATTAATTCGAAACTTTAAAATTTTCACATATAGATGCATCATTCGTAAGATAGAAGAATTTTAATAGTTTGAATTTGTCGTTGGAACCAATTCAATAAGTTTTAGAGTTGAATTCATAAATAGACTTGATAAACTTAAGAACACCCTAATTCTACTCGCTATATAAGCTCACTATTCTGAGGCGTACATTTATGATGGCAAACATGTCAATGTGTGGAACTGGAACAGATGCAGGAGAATTCCAGATGGCTTGGATGTACACCACCGGATTCTCCAGGCAAGTAAAACAGGCATATATAAACTATATATGAAACATTAGATCGAAAAAAACAACCATATATGCCTTCTGGGTAGGGCTGCAAATGAATCAAACCAAATCGAACTTAACTCAGTTCGAATTTGAGTTCGAACCAATTTCAAACCGAACTAGTTCAAAATTAAAGCAGAGTTTCGAACTGAAAAGAAGAGTTTGATTTTGATTCGGTGCGATTCGAACAAGTTTCGAACCGAACTAGTTCGAAATTGAAACCGGTGGATTTAGAACTAAAAAAAAGAGTTTTGAATTGAGTCAGACTCAATTTGAGTTCGTTTCAAACCAATTTTAAACCTAATTGGGTTTGATTCATTTCAAAACCGAGCAGATTTGATTCATTTCGAACCGATTTTTTTTCGAATCGAACTCAATCAAATCAAGACCTACGAGCTTTTTGTGCACCACTACTGTTCTGGGGATCCTTACACAACCCAATGCAGCAAAAAATACAGATGTCATGAACCAATTAAGTACACCCTGTGGAAATACTCTTTTCACTGCAATTGTGTATTTGTATTTTGAGTAAGGCTTGGGTGCTATCCATAGCACCCAAGGCACTATGCAACGGCTCAAAATTTGAGTTTTTTAAATCGTAACGGTCGATCCGAACCGTTAGATGTGTTCTCCATATTGAAATGTGCTTGGAGACCAAATTTTACATTTTTTGGAATTTTTTTACTATTTATTAAGTCACTTTGAAAATCGCTAAAAACGGGTGAACAGTAAAAAAGTCTGGACCATCGGATCAGCGATTTTCAAAGTGGCTTAATAAATAGTAAAAAAATTCCAAAAAATGTAAAATTTGGTCTCCAAGCACATTTCAATATGGAGAACACATCTAACGGTTCAGATCGACCGTTACGATTTAAAAAACTCAAATTTTGAGCCGTTGCATAGTGTCTTGGGTGCTATGGATAGCACCCAAGCCTTACTCTTGTATTTTTGTGTGCTTGCCTTAAGTTAAAATGTTCACTAATTAACTGGTCCAGATAGGAAGGGTTTCTCTTTGGGCCCAAAAAACTTTTTTGAGCAAATTTGGGCCCAAAAAACTGGTCGTAACTTTGGAAATCAGTGTTCCACTTGTTGCTTAATTTTTCATTTCATTGGCGTATTATTGTTTAAAAAAATAAGGGGTACATATAATCAATGTTGTAAAATGCGGTTTTGTTCATGCATGCGGAAGGCCACCGCATACCGCATATGCGGTATGCGGCCGCATATGCGGTATGCGGCCGCATATGCGGAATTTCATGCGGACTTATATATGCGGATTTTAAACTATATATTAATTTATTTCCACTCAAAACATGCAATATATTCCCATTAAAATCATTCAAACAATAAATTCGCACATATGCGGACCAATATGCGGACATATGCAGCTCAATTGCACATATGCAGACCAATATGCGGAAATATGCGGAAATATGCGGCCCAATATGCGGCCGCATATGCAAAACCGCATATTTGAGACCGCATGAAAATTTTCATGCGGTTTTCGACTGCAAACGCATATGCGGTCCATGCGGCCGCATTTAACAACACTGCATATAATAGTTGCAATTTGATGGCTTAAAGCATGACTTAATTTGTTTTTATAATAAAATTACAACTATTACACCCCTTATTTTTTTAAACAATTACAAACTGGTCTCTGTCATTTTCAAAACCCGTATCAGTACTTCAAGCTAATTAGTTCCTTTTATGCTTAAATGAAAACAAAATTAATTGTTTACTTTACATTCCTTAAAAAGTGATTGAAAATAATAAAAAAAAATGAAAAGTTAAGTCTTACAATTAAATAAAATTAAACCATCTGAAGAGGTGGGTTAGTTTAGACCAATTTAGGTTAGTATAAAAATCAAAATATTTCATCATAATCCGACTAAATTAAACCACATTTAAAGAAATAACTGAGACCTAAAGCCGTTGTTCCATTATTTAGTCCACAACCAAACATTACTAAGTCGCAAATTTAATCACGTTTGAAAATTTGCTAGTGTATGATCTTATTATTTTCTTTCATCCAGAATTTTTTTCTTAGTATCATTTTTCAATTCATTTCATTTCATATTAATCGACACATATTTTGCATGGCTATAATACAGACACTCCAACAAAGGCCGTAATTTAAAGATAGATTTTAATAAGAAAAAAAAAATCGATTTTGGGCATATTTTTTATGTTGTCAATAGCAAATACTTGAGAATTTGGAAAGACAAATAGAAAGAGGATGCAATTGGCAAAAAAAAAACCTAGCCCCCTCTGCATCACATAATAAAAACTTATTTAATTCATCTCCTTCAAATTTCAACTAGCTATAGAAACATTCTTCCGTGATTTTTATTTATATCTAACATTAAATAAAAATTGGCAAATATGCCCACAGAAGTTACAGAATTTTTAAAATATCCAAACCGACTAATTATTGACCGGTCCTTGATTTTTAATAGAAATTGGACAATTAATTGGCCGGTCCTTGATCTATATATAGGAGTGGAGGGTTCCGAAATTTTCATATTTTTCATTTCATTTCACTTTCTCTCTTTCTCCCAGATTTTTCCTGCTTTTTTTGATTTTGCAAATAAGTCCCTATATTTTTTTATATTAACTTTTAGGCCAAAATGGTTATAAATTGCTATGTTTTGTTAGAAATATTCTAAAATTTTTGTAATGCAATTTAGCAATCTTTAATTGTGATTAGTGTTAATTAATTGTAATTAGTGTAATGTAGTATAAATTAGTATAATTTAGGTTAATTAGTTTAAATAGCGTAATGTAGTGTAATGTAGTGTAATGTAGTATAATTTATTATGATTTAGTATATTTATGTATAATTTAGTATAAATTAGGGTATAATTTAGTATAGTTATATAACTTAGTAAAATTTGGTATAATTTAGTATGAATAAGACTGGCGTGCTACCTGTAGCATAGTGACATATCGTGCTACCTCTTCAAAAACTTATTGAATAAACTTCAAACGATAAATCCAAACTGTTGAAACCGATTTACTTTACGAGTGATGTATTTATATATAAAATTTTAAAAATTTTACATTCATTTAGTATAAGGTCAAATTGTCAAAAAATAATGAAAAATGAATGTATTAAAATTAACTTATAATTCTTATTTTTTTGACCGCTTGACTTTATACCAAATGAATTCAAAACATTATAATTTTGGCATTTAAATACATCACTCGTAAAGTAGATCGGTTTCAACGGTTTGGATTTATCGTTTGAAGTTTATTCAATAAGTTTTTGAAGAGATAGCACGACATATCACTATGCTACAGGTAGCACGCTAGCCTTATTCATTTAGTATAGTTATATAACTTAGCATAATTTAGAAATAATTTGCATAAAATAGTACAATTAGCATAAATTAGTATATTTAGCTTGTTTTTATATTAATTAGTATAATTTTCTTTTTAAGTACAACTAGCGTATTTTATTGTTATTTGAGCTTATTTTAGCATATTTTTTCAAACGATTTCTCGCGAGGGTAAACCTCACGTTACCATGAATGTATAGCTTCAATCCCTTTCAAACCGACCGAAAGGTCTACCATTTTAGCGCCTTTTATTGAATTTTAGTGCAATTTAGCGCGTTTTAGCGCAATTTGAGCGCATTTTAGCACCTTTTAACGCAATTTGAGGACATTTCTCTGAAGCAGAATGCAACGAGACAGAGAGGACAATGCCATTTGGAAGGGTCATTCTTCAGGATCTTTCTCGGTGAAATCAGCATATTTTACGGTCATGAACGGACCTTGAGTTAGATCCTCAGCGCATAGATTGCGGAACCTGGGTGTGCCTCCTCAGATTCAAAGTTTTTGGATGGTTATTAACTTATTATTGCTGAACAGTATTCTGACAACTGACAATTTAAATAAAAAGAGAGTTTCTACTTCGTAAGCCTTCGTTACATGTGTTGGGCTGATCATGAAACAGCAATCCACCTGTTCAATGATGATTTTTCCTCAAGAGGAAGGCCTGAGAGGTTTTCAAGATGATCAAATACAAGAAAACTGATTGACAAAGGAACCAACAAGAAACTCAGGGAGTTATTGTTAACAGCGCAATTTATCATGTGGAGAGAAGGATGCTCGAGAATATCTACTGATGTTTCGAAGAATGAAGATCTAGAGGAGAAAGAACAAATGGAAGATGACTAGGCCTGATTATTGGAGGAGCATGAAATAGTTCAAGTTTTTTTCAATTTTACTGGTTTTTGTTTTGCTTTTTATTTCACTCGCCTGTTTAGAGGAGCATGAAGCTGTTCAGGCTTTTTTCAACCTTACTGGTATGTATATATATATACTGTGTGTGTGTATTACTTTTTTCAACTTTACTGGTACTTATTTTGTTGTTTTTTCCCTTTAAGGGGTTACTTCTCAGAACTTGAACCTTTTTTGTAAACTAATTGTGATTAATATAAAATAGGAGCTAGGCTCCTATATAGTCTTTCTCACAAAAAATATTTTATAAAATAAACGGATTAACACTTTATCTTAGCACCATTCCGAATAATGCTATTAAAATAATATCTGCACTGGTTCAAATAGAACAAAATAAAAACAATTTTATCCTTGCATGTACCAGAGACCTGATCAAATAAAAATAATTTCTAAACTTTTCTTTGCCTTTCCTACAATGAGACAACTGCACAAAGATGAGGCACTCCTCAAGACTTGGACAACGAGAGCCAATTTCTTATAATTTATCAAAATATAAAGGACAGATAAATAATATATATTGATTCAGGATCAATCAGCCCTTGAGCACGCAAAAAACCATCATTGTCTTAGCTTACCAACAGCCATATTTTACTTTTTATTTATTTTATTAGAGAAGGAACCCGATGATTAACTCAGAAACCAATCAAATTATAGCACAAAATTAATATCCAACTATACTATATTTCTTTTGCTGACTCTGTAATGATATGTATGAATCGGTCCAGGGGCGGATTTACATTGAGCCAGGGGCTCTAGATTTTGAGTTCTTATGGAGAATTATAAGTTTGGAACAATTTTGCCTCTCTCTGAAATTTTATATGTCTCTTTCTGAAGTTTTAATTTATAATTTAGACTAAATTTTGAGTTAAAATTATAATATATTTTTTAATTATGATTAATAATTAGAATTATAAGTTAAAATATTGAAAATTAGAAAGCAGAACATTGGAATATAATCGGAACCACTGAAATGTACTGAATTTCTCATTTAGTATTCAATTCAAAATGAAACGGTAAATTTTTCAATGATATTTTCATGTAATGCTGATATATATTTTTTTAACAAAAAAAGGGCTTATATCGATAACACCTTTTTCTAGAAAAGGAAAATTTGTTTGAAGTCCAAAGCCAGAATTTAAAACAAATTCTTCGTCTATCGTTAAAAGCGTTCAAATATTTTTCATTTTATGTGTATTCATCATACCTTGATATTTTAATTTTCTAGTAACAAAAATTCTAAAATGTATATGTCAAAATAAAATTATAGATGTAATTTATATTATTTGATTTTGGTTTACTAAGAATTGTCAATATATGATTTTGGTTTAATATGGATCAATAAGTTAAAAAACGAATGTCCAAAATTTATGCACATTAGTATATTTTTTGCAAGCTATAGAAACTAATTAAACTAAAATTAAAATATCATGATCTTTTAAGTTTGTAAGAAGAAGAAAAAATATATAGCTTCTAAATTTTTTATTTTGACATTAAATTTTTTATTTTAAATTATTATAGTTTTAAAGACATAATGAATCTACAAAAAATAAAAAAATAATATGTAAGTTATCCTCATCTCTAATACATTTTTTTTTTTTTTGCTTTGTTATTGTTACTAGAATAAAAAAAACTATGTGTCATACCCATAAGGCCAAAATTTCGGAGACATCAAGGAAAGCAACTCAAAGAAATAAAATATTATATGTGACTTTGAAAGGAATAAAATATTATATGTGACTTTGAAAGCTTTCAAGCAAGATATATCATCTTTCGTCCAAAATTCCTCTCTATAATTTAAATATTACTTTAACAATGTAAGTTTCTTTGGTCATGTCCTTTGCACCAATCACCTCTTGCCTCCTTCCAAAAATCAATAGCAACGGTCTTTAATCATTCCTCAACTACTCAATGCTAATTCTTTCCATCACTAATCTTCAGCAAAAACTCCAATTAACAAAATCCTTCTCCTAAATCACCTAGAAAGATTGCACCTTTCTAAATAATTGGTGAGACTGACACCACTGAAACACCAAATGGGGAAGTTGGGAGAGAGAACGGCTGCATTCCTCAACAACAGGTGGCTGGTTTTCGTTGCGGGCATGTGGTTGCAATCCGTGGCGGGCATCGGGTACCTGTTTGGGAGTATTTCTCCGGTGATCAAGACCTCTCTTGGTTACAACCAGAGGCAATTGGCACGAATCGGTGTTGCGAAAGACCTCGGAGATAGTGTTGGGTCCTTGGCTGGATTTCTGTGTGGAATCATACCTCTGTGGGCCGCACTTTTGATCGGTGCCTTGGCCAACTTTGTAGGCTATGGTTGGGTTTGGCTGGTGGTTACCGGTCGGTCGCCGACTCTGTCTTTATGGCCGGTAAGAATTGTGGTCACTTTTTTTTAACTTAGACATTACATCAAATAGTTGTGTGTTCATTCATATAAAGTAACTTGAGTTGAAGAGTTGGCATATTTTACTGGATGGATTTGACTTATTGCATTGTTTATTTCATAAAATGAGTATGAATTATGTGAACTTCTGAGGTGATATGTGAAGATTTCACACCAATGAGTAGTTCTAACAACTTGGTAATAATTTCATTTGTTTTATGGCAATGGCTAGATATGATCAGGCTATGTATAAATATGAAAGTTTGAATGGTACTGATAAAATAGTTGACTCAGGAGGAAATCCATTAAACCACTCAATCTTTTAATATAATTTTTAGTATTTATACTATTCATGTGCTCCAGATGATCTTTATTTCTATAAACTTATAGCATCAAGAACCTTTTGATAATGATATGGCAGGACGTGTTGTTCAATCATTTAGCATGCAGTCCTCATTTGAGGAAGGTATCATATAAGGAGACCTGTTCTAGTGTATGATACCACATATAAATTACAATCAAATTAGATATTAAAAAGTACATCTTAATTAACTTATTCGTACATTACAATAATTTTATGTGATTTTATCTAATTTATTGTTCACCTAATTAGCTTGCTCTTTTGCAATTTAAGGGGATATAAATAATTTGGTCTCTGGATAATTAATAATTGCCTTTAAGTAATTAATATGTTATACTCAGAGGTGTTTAACTTTCTTTTAGTATTTATATTATTTATGTGATATAGATAATCTATGTCTTCTATAAATCAATACTTTCAAGAAAGTTTTGATGATGAAAATGACAGGAGATGCTGTCAATAATTTGATATGCACTGCAACCCTTTTTGGGGAAGGTATCATAAATGGAGGACCAATTCTAGTAGTATGATACAATAAAATAAAGAGTATGGATTAAATGTCTTGTATTTTTTATGTTTCATTTGTGTCTCGTATTCTTATTTAGGTTTTCAAAATTCAAATAGTCTATTCGAATCACTCAACATCATGTTCTTCATATTAAAATGTACTTTGAGACCAAATTTTATATATATATATATTTTTTTAAATTACTACTTTTTTAAATAGATACAAAATCACTATTTTACACAAAATTCTTAACTATGAAAAACAGTGATTATTTACCTACTTAAAAAAATAATTTTTTTTTCAAAACGTATAAAACTTGATCTATAAACATATTTTAATATGGAGATCATATTGAGCGGTTCGAATTGGCCGTTTGAACTTTGAAAAGAGAGATAAGAATGTGAGGCACAAAATATATGACCTCATTTCATTTCATTCCTTTGACTAAATAACATTCTCATTGACCTCATTTCATTCCCTGTTCTTATGCAGATGTGCATTCTAATATTTATCGGTACAAATGGTGAGACGTTTTACAACACAGCTGCACTAGTGTCATGTGTACAGAACTTCCCCAAGAACCGTGGACCCATTGTTGGCATCCTTAAAGGGTTTGCGGGTCTGAGTGGCGCTATCTTAACCCAGATCTTCGCAATGATACACACGCCCGATAAATCTGCCTTACTTTTCATGGTTGCAACTGGTCCATCAATGGTAGCAATTGCTCTCATGTTCTTGGTCCGACCCATTAGAGGTCCCCGACAAATTCGCAAATCTGACCAGTCAAATTTTTTATACATCTACTCCGTTTGCTTGATCCTCGCAGCATACCTCATGGGTGTAATGATTGTTCAAGATTTGGTTGATTTAGACCACGGTTTAGTAATCTTTATAACAATAATTTTGTTTATCCTCCTTCTAACCCCTCTTGCTATCCCAATCATCACTACATTTCATCTGGACATTATATCACCAGTGGAAGAGCCACTAATTAGTCCCACTTATACTGGAGAGAGCAGTAGCATGCAGAAACAAAAGAAGGTTGAAGAATCAGAAGATGAGGTCTTACTGAGTGAGGTCGAAGAGGAGAAGTTACAAGAGGAGGCACATTTGCAACTGCTTCAGGCATCTGAAAGGAAGAAGAGAATTGCGCAATTGAATGCGAAATTCACTTATGCAGCGGCCAGAGGAGGGGTGAGAGTTAAGAAAAGGCCGGGCCCGCACAGGGGGGAGGATTTCACTCTGTGGCAGGCACTGGTAAAGGCAGATTTTTGGTTGATTTTTGTGACACTGTTGTTGGGTGCCGGATCAGGGCTGACAGTGATAGACAACCTTGGGCAGATGAGTCAGAGCTTAGGATTTGATGATGCGAAGGTTTTCGTGTCAATGATCAGCATCTGGAACTTTCTAGGGCGGGTTGCTGGTGGGTACTTCTCGGAAAATATTGTGAGGTATAAATGTTCTTTGAATTTAAATTTTTGTTTGTTTTTATTATTGTATTAGCAGGGACACATGTTGTTATTGGACTAGAGTAGCATGGTTCCACACCATTCCGTTAATTGTTTCTAGATCTTAACACGACCTTCAAAAGTGCATGTGAAATTAACAACAAAGGATTCTTATATAAATGGAAAATAGAGTATGCCAGTATGGGTATTCAGTCAAGTAAATTACTTTAAGATTGCATCTAATGATTTTGCATCTGAAAAAAGAAACGTTTGTGGTCTTGAGCTGATTAAACCTCCATGTTATCATTCGAGTATATTATTCAATGTTGTAATTGCTAACTTCAAATTCAGCGAGGCAGCATAATTAAGGATGGTTCGATCATCCATGTCAAAACATGTAAAAGTACCTGTAGTAGTCTGTAGTCTGTACTGCTGTCTGATTTTCCTATTTTGTAATAGAACTGCCACCAGCATTGTCTGGGTTTCAGGCCATTTTTCTCATATCAAATTTCATTGTACCACTAAGGGACTATGCATATCCACGCCCAATCGCAACAGCAGTGGCACAACTTCTACTTGCAATTGGTCATTTCCTCTTTGCCACAGCATGGCCTGGTACTATGTACACCGGTACGCTACTTGTCGGGTTAGGCTATGGGGCCCACTGGGCTGTGATCCCAGCGACTGCGTCAGAACTCTTTGGCCTGAAAAATTTTGGTGCAATATACAATTTTCTAACCATAGCCAACCCAGCTGGTTCTATGATCTTTTCTGGTGTTATTACAAGTAGTCTGTATGATTATGAGGCGGAAAAACAAGCACATGGACGTCAGATTAGAAAATTGGAATCATTTTATGAGGGTGATGAGTTGAAGTGTGAGGGACCTACTTGCTTTTTTGCAAGCTCCATGGTTATGATGTCAGTATGTATTGTTGCAGCCGGTTTGAGCTTGGTGCTTGTGCATAGAACTAGGAGGGTATATTCATCCCTTTATGGCCGTGGCCAGAGATGAGGAGGAATGCTTAGTAAAGCTGTGCCGATACAAACATAGACTGTGCATTAGTATGCAATAAATGATGTTCATTTTTTTGTACTTAAAAAGATTATATGTACGTCTCAAGATGATCTCTCTTTCGCTCTCTGTGTTTTTTTTAAGTGTGGCAGACGTTGCCAAGGTGATTTCTCTCCCTCTATCTCTCATCCCCATGGAAGAGGAGAGAGTGTTCGTTTCGATGGCATTTTTTAGACCATCAGTCTGTATTTGTGATTGTTAAAAGGTGTATGTTTTGTTTAGGATGCAATACTTGTATAGTGAAATTTTTTCTTGTTGATAAAATGTACAAAACTTTGATTGTTTTGGAATCAATCTGTATATATCAGTGCGAGTTTTATTTGTCTACATATCATAATGATATAAATAAATTTTTTTATTGTTTCAAAACATATTTGTATAAATCAGGTTGTGTTTATCTTTTTTATTTATGCATCGGTTCTATGTATATATGTTACAGGTAAATTTTATGTAGGTATGTCACTCTCTCAAGTGACAATCACAACAAAACTAGCAAGAAAAATATGAAGAATTCAATAGCTCATAAAGAGAATTATATTACCTAAACTTCACTCTCTATCCTTTTATTTAGCATGAAAGTGCATTTTTGTTTCACCTTTTTGTTTGATATTTTTTTCAGATGTGCGTATAATGTTGAGAAAAGAGCAAGCAATTGGAAATTCTTCCAACTGCTGTGCCAATGAAATTTTCTCTGTTTTTCTCTCCCAAAGAAGAGTCTTCTGCTGGTAGCTCGAAGAGAGCACGCGAAGCGTAAGATGAAGTAGTGAGTAATTAACATGCGGTTTTTCTGATCGATTTTTTAAGTGTTTTCTTGTGTATGAATTGTTTTGTATTTTTGTTTGGCAAGAGTATTGTATTATTGCATTTAGACAAAGTAACATACCCAAACACTACATATAAGACCTTTAAAGAGTATTGTCGATTAAGAAGAAAATCTCATATCTTTAGAGATTGTGGAATAGAAAACTGCACACTGGAAAGATGCGCGGATCAATTTTCTGAAAAAGAAAAAGAAAGTTTGATGGCCAAATTGTAAAGGGCTCAAAAATTGGCTTTAGGCATGTCAATTACTCAATTATTGTTTTAAGGGGGAATTTCACGTATACCCCTCAAAAACTTCAAAATTACATATTTCCCCTCTAAATTTTAAAATTACATATTTCCCCCTCTAAACTTAAAAAACTCACATATTTACCCATTTCATTATATTTTATATTAAAACACATGCCAAATTCATAAAATACTCATTTTACCCTTTATTAAAAATTATAAAACATCCATCTCACTCCAATTTGAATATGAAAGGTTCCTCTAACGTCCGAATTGCTTTAAGATCCGTGTGTGCTACGTCAGCATGAATCTTGAAGCGAACACGCACGAATATTAAAGCAACATGCACAGATATTGATGCGAGCATGCATATCAAAATTGCTTTAAGATTCGTGCGCACTACATTAGCACGAATCTTGAAGCGAACACGCACATATCTTATTGCGATGCAGAAGGATCGGATGGTAAAGGAACCCTTTAGATTCAAATTTGAGTTTAATATGGGGTTTTATACTTTTAATAAAGGGTCAAATGGGTATTTTATGAATTTAGAATGTGTTTTAATATAAAATATAATAAAATGGGTAAATATGTGAGTTTTTGAAGTTTGGAGGGGGAAATATGTAATTTCAAAATTTAGAGGGGGAAATATGTAATTTTGAAGTTTTTGAGGGGTATACATGAAATTCCCCCTTGTTTTAAATAAATTTAATGTAGATTAGCTAGCCAGAAGTTTTTGAGGGATGTATTGAACTGGCATCATCCATTAAATTAACACATTAACCCTGGCAAAAAACACCGGCATTTTTATTCATAACCAAAAAAAAAAAAAAATATATATATATATTATTAATAACTGGTCCACCAAAACAATTTCACCCATAACCAAACCGCCCCACCATTGGGCGGTTTACACCCCACCCAGACCGCCCCGCCATCTGGCGGTTTACCCCCCCCCTAAACCGCCCCCCCAACCGGCGGTTTACCCCCCCCTAAACCGTCCCTCCAACCGGCGGTTTACCCATTTTTCCTATATTTAACGTTTTCTCTCTCCTGTCTCACCATAATTCGTCCAATACAAACTAATTGATCCATTCTGCTCTCAAACAGTGTTCCGATGCGATTTTGAGGTGATTTTGAGGCGATTTTGATCAACAGTGACCGAGGTATTTTTTTTTTTAATTTAATTTTTTTAAAATTTTAGAAATTTTAGAAATAAACAAAAAATTTATATTGAACCAAAAATGTTGTTTTGAGACGAATTTATATGTTGTTTCAGAAATAAACCAAAAATGTTAATTGCACTGTACTGGGGTGGAAAAATCACGAAAGGGGAGTTCGGATGCCAATACTCGAAAGATGCGAGTTACGGCTTCCAACTGAATGCCAATACTTCAATTTATGAAATAAAGGAAGCAATCTTGCAAAAAACCAGTTGGGACCGTGCCCGATTTACTGTAGAAATCAGTACCCGAATTAACAACCAACCGACAGGTGGCAAACCTTATTATGTAAAATATCCTATAGCAGACCAGGATATATGGACAGCTGTGTATGGTTTTTTTGAGTCCACTTCAATCCCGATAATGGACTTATTTTGCAAAAAAGTTTCGATTGAACCAGTTGGTGCCGGGGCTGGACCATCTACCCAGAACAACTTTGACATTGGGGCTGGATCTTCCACCCAGAACAATTTGGACATCGGGGCTGGACCTTGTGCAGAGCAGAACTTGGACACTAGGGCTGGACCTTATGTCGAGAATGAAAACCCAGGATATGACAATTATACCACTGATTATAGGTATGATCACAACCAGGATGTGACCTCACCCCCTCGTGAACCTGTGAGACGAGATAGGTATTTGCATGTACCTGAGCGCCGTGCTGCACCCCGGGCTGAAACTAGAAGACGGTCATGTGTTGGTCGGGTTGGATATCAATCAGTACCTGATCCATTACCTAGCTATAACCCCCCTGAACCTAGAAGACAGTCTGCAGTCGATCAAAATGATGTAGACATTAATATTGACGGTATAGATGAGATACCGAGGGAGGAAATAGAAACTGGTGATGATTGGGACGGGGATTGTGATTCAGACAGATTATCAGAGGGCGATGATGAGAATATTATGCCTCCTCCAATTGAATATAGATTTCCGATCAGTGGACCAAGGGACAAGCACCCGGTAAGGACATTCAATGACACTACTTCCTTTGAAGAAGCAGACATTTCTTATTTTGGGACACGCGTTGTATATAACGAAGAGATTAGCCCGGGCCAGCTTTACACCAACATAGAAGAACTGTCGAGGAAAGTTAAGCAGTTCCATTTAAATGGTAACTGGGAGTTTACAGTAGCCAAGCGAGAGAGGACCCGGTATGTTGCAATTTGTAAAGAGACAAAGTACAAATGGAAGTTGTCTGCCGCGCCTAAAGGCAAGGGGGAGGCATGGATAATTAAGAATGTCAAGGGACCACACACTTGCAAGTCTGCGTCAAAAAGGAAAGACCATACTGCGCTGACGGCATCAGTTATTGCCGATGTAATTATGGAAGACATTAAGGAAGAGCCTGCGATGAGCATTAAGGAGGTTGCTCGTGCGGTGAGAAAGATCTACCCATATATAACTCCACATTATAATAGATTGTGGAGAGGTCGGGAACTCGCAGTCTGCAGATGCTTCGGAACCTGGAAGGGGTCGTACAATCTCCTCGCACCATTACTTATTGCCATAACAAGTACAAATCCGGGAACCAGATTCCAGCAGTGGCATGTACCAACCGATACACCCGGTGAGGTACAATTCAAGGGCATAGCATGGGCTTTCGGTCCATGTATTGAAGCCTTTCGGTATCTTAGACCTGTGATCAGCATCGATGCATGCTTCATGTCCGGCCGGTATGGTGGGGCTCTGCTTATAGCATGTGCATATGATGCTGAAAACCAGTTGTTGCCCATAGCCTTTGCCATTGTTCAACAGGAGGATGGTCCAAATTGGGGTTTTTTCATGTCCTTTGTGAGAAACGAGGTGATAGGAAATAGGTTCATCTGCGTAATATCAGACCAGCACTTGGGCATTAAACATGTACTTAATAGCCCCAACTATGGTTGGAACACGAATACCGGAGAGGCTGTGCACAGGTTCTGCATGCAACACATTTGTGAGAACCTGTGCAAGAATACCGGCGAGGGTGAGTGGCTTGCTGACATGTTCAAAATTGGCTGTAAAAGAAAAAAACCACGACGGATGGAAGAAATGTTCAGAGAATTTGCAAGAGTATGTATGCATTTCTTTTTTCATAATTTGTTTAGACATTTGTACGACTTGTATAACTGACTTTTATTTATCTATTTTTTGTAGACATTTCCGGAGGCAAATGCCTATTTAGCGAAGGCAGGCAAGAGACGTCCGAAAGATCCGTTCGAGCCGTCAGCATATGAGAAGATATTTCAAGCATGTGATGGAGGTTGGAGATGGGGAATTATGACCACTAATGGGTCAGAGTCATTAAACAATGTCTTCAAACAGAGCCGTATGTTACCCGTGGTTTCACTGGTGGAGGACACATTCTACAAGTTAAATGCTTGGTTTGTTGAGAGGCATGCTAAAGCCACTGCCTTAGCGAGTAGGGACCAAACATTCTCAGATTGAGTTGAAGAGAAATTAAGCAAACACAGAGAAAAAGGTTCTGTCATGCGCGTTGTACCGTATGGTACCACAGGTACGGAATATGAAGTGCAGGTTCAAAGTGAGATTATTCCACCGCGCATGAACCAAAATGGCATTATAGAAACTCAACAACGCGCATGCAAGTACAAAGTCATTTTAGGCGATAACAATCAAGTAACGTGCGAGTGCCAAGGCCCCCAGTTAGTTCGCATACCGTGTTCTCATGTTATGGCGGTTTGCCGAGAACGAAACTTTTCTGAGGACGTATTTGTTGATAACTATTACCGTACCGATTTTCTTCTGCACACCTGGACACCATCATTTCACAGCTACCCCAACCAGTACCAGTAGCCATACTACCTTGGGCCTACGGTGGTTCCCGATAAGAAATGGATCAGGAAGGGGAGGAGGAAACACAATCGGCGAACAATGCATATGGACAGGATGCAAGGTCGTCGAGTCGGACATGAGGCTCACCGTTCTACTACTGACAGACAGAGGGCAGGTATGTAGATGATCTGTGATAAACTTAAAATTGATTTGAAACTAAATTTAAATATTGATACTGAATGTTCAATGAAATGCATTGCAGAGGCCGTAAACGAAGACAACGAAAGAGAGAATGCTAGGGTGGTTGCCAATGCCGGACCTTCTGGAAGCAGGCGACCCAGCCAGGGAAGCCAATCAGGGAGTAGTCAGGGCTCTACAACTGCTGATGTCGCGCCGTCATCCACTTCCAGAAACCTAAGAAGTAGACTTGGTCTGTTCAGCCGTAGGAAGACTTAATTCAGCATATGTTGTATTTATATTTCTATCTTATATTCCAGACTTATTTGTTCAGTTACGCTATGAACTTATTTAATTAACTTATGTTGTGAACCATTTTCCGTATGTTAATTAACTTATTTAATTAATTTATGTTACAAAACCATAAACAGGTACAAACATACCATTATTGGGCCTCAACTTTTCTGATGATCGAACATAAATTATTGGAATTGACATTTCCTATATCTTCTCCATCGTCTAAAACTCACGCACGAAATTAAATCAAATACAAAGCACGACTGACATGGAAATAAACAGGGAGAGTGATAAAAGAAAAAAGAGAATACGAAATTGAACTCGCACCACAAATTATATTCTTCACGGAAATATATTGAACCATTTTCCTTAGATAAAAACTTATGTTGTGAACCATTTTCCTTAGATAAAAATTGATAATTACTACAAAAACTGATAATTACTACAAAACCTGATAATTACTACCAAACCTGATAATTACTACACACTGATAGTCTTACACACTGATTCAATTAACTTATTACACATTGATTGTTAGAGTGTTCAGTCGCAGCAGCCGAAGAGACAGTTTTACCAGCATTTTTCTTTCTTTTCACATCGCCGATATGAGTCGCATCAGGCTTTTTCCCAAAACTAATCGGATTTTGTTTTTTGTAAAGACTTTTCTCAAAATCATCATCGTCATTCAATGACCTATGTATTACACAGTTCTTCATAGTACAAGAACCGTTCATCGTTGACCTTTCAGATTTCCTTTTTCCACTACCGGAAGATTCACTTGATGTTTCTCTGTTCATCGTTTTCGCCTAAATAAGGCAACAACACAAACAACATATAAAATAATAATACAAAATGAATTATTCGTTCAATATTAGTTTTTTTTTATTTATCAAATTTCTCACATTTAGAAAAAAGGTAACATTTAAAAAAAAACATACCTCGGTCGCTGTTGATCGTAATCGGCTAAAAATCGCATCGGACCACTGTTTGACATCCGAGAGTGAGAGAGAGAGAGAGAGAGGGGTGGCTAGGGTTTCGGGTTCGGAGGGGATCTTATATAATTAATAAAAAATTATAAAAAAAAATATATATATATACACTAAACCGCCGGATGGGGGGGCGGTTTAGGGGGGGGGGGGGGGGGTAAACCGCCAGATGGCGGGGCGGTCTGGGGGGGTGTAAACCGCCCAATGGTGGGGCGGTTTGGTCATGGGTGAAATTGTTTTGGTGGACCGGTTATTAATAATATATTTTTTTTTTTTTGGTTATGAATAAAAATGCCGGCAAAAAACATGTTTCTAAGCAAGCAACTTAAGTGTATGCTCATAAAAAAAATAACTTCATAAAATTAATAGTTCAGTCCTACGGCAAGAAATTGATTCGTAACATTTAATCAAGAAGCCTCTCTAATTTCTCAACATAATTTAGTAGACTGTACAACCGTTCCAATACAACACACCATCGTTAAATAAAAAAAAAAATCATCTAACTGTTACATGTAGTATGGTACTGACTGATACAAACCTCTACCAGCCTTACTTTGGTCAAAATTTCCAGCATAGAATCACTTGCTAAACTACTAAATCAAGCAAGAGATGAACCCACCATTAATACTGATATTAGAATATTAGGAAAAAGAGAAAAAAAAAAATAGATTAAAATGAGTGAGAAGAGAAGACAAGGCACATGATTCCTATATGAAAAATCATGAGTTAAATTCAGATGGAGAAAATTTTTATTGTAATAACAAGAGTATTAAATAGTTGAATAGCTTGATAACCAACTTTACTCAAAAAAAAAAAAAAAAATTGAGTGAGAAGAGAACCTCCCAAAATTGCAGCTCGAATAGTTAGCATACCCCGAAATTTTAATTAATATACAAAAAAATAATAAATTTAACAATCTATACAATGTTCTGATGAAATTCGAAATCTGCCAAAACTAATGACATTGTCATCAGTTTCAGAAACTAGAACCGATGACTTTCAGAAGCTAGAACCGATGACAATGTCATCAGTTTGAGCCTTCCAATTGATCCAATTTGAATTTAAAACAATTTTTCATTTAATTATTTTATTTAATTAGAAAATATTATAATTTATTTATTTTTTGTATTAAAATATTAGAAATATTTTTATATTTTTTTAAATTAGATAGAATACCATATAATTTGATTTATTAGAAAGACTTAAACAAATAACCCGGATCAATATTTTTCAGATCATATTTTTCGCGGCTGTAAAAAAAATTAAAATATTTTTTTGTGTTATTGGAAAAAAAAATACTTTAAATCTGAATTATTGATTCCGGTTCAAAAGTAATTTCTAGATAAATACATAAAATATTATGATCTTTTTATTTTAAAAAAAATAAAAATTAAAAAAAACTTTTCGAAATATCATAATCATTACTCAAAAAGTGTTTTAATCTGAGTCGTTCGTTGTTTTAATCTGATATAATTATCGTATCAAAAAGTGTGCATTCTGCATCAAAAATTGTGCATAAATATATTATGCAAAGTTATCTCCCGAAATTGAATTTTGAGGCTGAAACCGATGACATTGTCATCGGTTCTAGCTTTTGAAATCAATGACTTTTTCTAGCTTCTGAAACCGATCACATTGTTATCGATTTCGATAGATTTCGAATTTCATCAAAACATTGTATAGATTATTAAATTTATTATTTCTTTTGTATATTAATAAAAATTTCGGTAGCATACCCCTTGACATATTGTTGCAATGCATATGATCAGATCTGTCGAATGAAAACACATGCACTAAATTTTTGTTGAGCTATAATGCACCATGGCACATTAATTGACTGGAGGAACCAAATGTAATAAACCCATCATGCATTAAAATTAAATAAACCAATCACACACTAAATTGAATTGAATAAGATCATCAATAGAAAAATTAACCCCCCTACCCCCCCCCCCCCCCCCCCCCCCCCCCACACACACACACACACCCACCCACCCACCCACCCTCCTCTCTCTTCCTAGCATAAGCCCTACTTACCCCTTTCATTTTGTAAATTTGTGAATAGTAAGAATGAAACATTATGTGAACAAATTGAGTAGACTAAATACATAGGATTTACCATAATTGGAGTAAAAAATAAATGAAGCAAGGGCAATATATAATATTTACAAATTGGTTTGATATATATTTTTTTTAATTCTTGTAGATTATAAAGTTTGGAAAATTGGAAATGATTAGGATTCAAAGATAGAAACCGAAAAAATAATTTGAAGTCATCGTGCCATCCACATTCAAAGATAGTAGCTCCATTAATTTTTCCTTCTACCCACTTTCTATCAACTTAACCAAATAAACTAATTTTGGTTAGTATTGATAATAAATAACATTGAGAACTGGCCTTAGAAGCAAAAAAAAAAAAAATTCACCATCTTTTTCATACCGCTTAGCAGCGATCGTTCTCTTCACAAAAGAAAAGTTGAGCTTTCAGTTGCTCAACTTTTAATTAGACCGAATTGCAGTTCCGGATCAAAGACTAATTAACCTCCTGCTATTGTTTTTTTTTGGGGTTTCTTACATGACATGTAGACCTGGTATAAATATATTGTTATTTGCTATATTTTTGCAATAGAATCTCAAGTAATTTAAATGAATATGATTATCTATAATAGTTTAACATTTATTGATAACAGGTCATCCTCTCAACTTCTCCTCAAAATGACTGGAACTGCTATATGAACATACATTATGATAGTGGGCATGTTAATTTGGTTGCTACTTAAAGTTACTTTAAGGAGGATTATATTGCTTATTTCAAGTTAAGGTGACTTAATTTTTTACTTCAGTCATGACTTGAGTTGTTTGGTTTGAAATTTGTTACGTAATTTATATGACTCGAGCTGCTAAAATACACAAACCATATATTAAAATTAAATTAAATAACATTACATAATTTTGAAAATAAAATTATATAATTTGAAAAATAACATTAAAGCTAAATATGCATTATAATAGATAGATGAAAAAGACAATAATACAAAAAAGCAAAATTATGAAAACATCCGGCACAAATTCATTATTATAGGCTTTAATTTTTTTTTCTAGTGAGTGGGACATTATAGGCTTTAATTTTTTTTTGTTTTTGCAAACATTATTATAGGCTTTAATTTACCAAGACAAATTCACAGTGTCTGTAAAATTGCTTTCTTTAGAGAGTAGAACTAGAGCGTTTCGAAGTTCACCAAGTTCTTTTGTGAACTCAACTCTAAAATATATTGGATTGGCTTCAAACAACAAATTTAAAATGTTAAAATCTTTCTACCTTACGAGTGATGCGTCTATATGCAAAATTTTAAAATTTTAAATTAATTTTGTATAAAAGTAACCAAAAAATGAATGCAATAAAATTAATTTATAAACCTACTAATTTTGACCACTTGACTTTATACTAAATTAATTCTAAAGTTTAAAATTTTTACATGTAGACACATTACTCATAAGGTAGAAGGATTTCAACGGTTTAGATTTGTCGTTTAAAGCTAATTCGATAGGTTTTAGAGTTGAGTTCGTAAAAAGATTTAGTGAACTTAGAAACACCCTAATTCTACTTTTAGAACTCTATAAATAATCTGACCTGCAGGACCTTCAGCTGTAACTATTCCAAGATACATATCCAAACTAAAAAGATAATATTTAGGAATATTTCTCTAGCTCAAATGCGGATTTTTTTTTAAAGATAATTAAACACACTTTTAAGTTTATAAATAATATATTTTATTTTTTATTCTAAATAAAAGTATGACCTCGTGAGGTGGTCATGACTTTTAAGTTGAGTTAATGCAATGTTTATGTGAAAGCATTATAAAAGCATTTTGTAGTCATCGAAATATCATGTTCATTTCATACATATTTAGATGAACAATATAAAAGGTTATACTTATTGAATGAATATGATGCACATGTTGGCCTATTCATATGAATTAATCTTCCAAATCCAATAATTCTTACATATATATGGAACCAAATTTTTCCAAACTCAAACCATGCTGACTTTTAAGATACTAGAGACAATCAAATCATTAAACAACAAGTAGAGATCAGTTGAGAATATCTCAGATGGATTGATAAGATTAAAGAAAATGGACGTGTGATAGATCTTGAAAATTTCGTATCGGCTTTGATTAAAAAATGATACACTGACTTATCAGTAATTGAGAAAGACAAGTAGAAACAAATATCAAAATTTAATTGGGAATTACAAGGGGATAGAGGAACAAAGTTTTTTCATGCAAGAGCATTGAGCAATAAGAATCATAATACCATACCACAGGTAGAATTTCAAGGGATTGTGCACTCGGATCAAAGAGCAAAAAATGAGGCATTTTCCAACACTTCTTGGCTTTAATGGGTGCACAATCAAAAATGTTGTCTTTAGTTTTTTTGGGCAATTTGTACCAGCAAGGTCAGAATCCAGTGCATTTAGGAAGAAATAAAGGAAGTAATAGATAGATGGCCAAATAACAAGAGTCCCCATCCAGGCGGGTTTACTGAGAAATTTTTCAAGAAATTCAACCATATTCTAACACCAGATATTCACTCTGTGCTGGATACGGTCATGAGACAAGCTAGCTCGTTACACCCATTAAACACCTCATACATTGCTCAAATCCCAAAGAAATAATTCAAAGAGTTTTCAAATAATTTTTACCAAAGTATTCGAAGAATTTTTTTTCCATTAAACACCTCGTTACCCCTCATACATTACATCCATTAGCTTGCTACATAGTATTCAAATAATGTTTTCCAAAGTGCTAGCTAACAGAGTTCAAGGCAGCATTTCAAAATTGGTAAATTGTTCGCAAATAGGATTCATTAAAGATAGAAATATCACATAAGAGTTCATTTATGCCCAGCAGCTCTTGAAGCATGTCACAATCAACAAGATTTCGCTAGCAATTTTTAAGGAGGATATCAACAAGGCATTTGACACATTAGGATGGTAATTCCTTTTGAGAATTTTGAAATAATTAGGGTTTCCGAACAATTATGTGCAGTGGGTGCAACACTCAGTTTTAAATGGATCATCTCAGGTTATTGTCAACGGTTGGTTGGGAAAAAAATAGAGTTGAGACAGGGAGTGCGTCAAGGGACCCCGTTATCACCATTTTTGTTCATAGTGGCGATGGATTTCATAACAAGGTGGTTCAATAAACTCACAGTGACAGATGCATTTGGCTACCTTTTCCTAACCTGAACCCGGTCTTGCTCTATTCGGATGATGCATTATTCATTGTTAAACCGGAATAACAACAAACACCAATGCTGAAAATCAAATTAATTGTATTTGAGGTAATCTCAGGATTATACGTTAATATTCACAAGTCGGAATTAATTTTGACACAGGAGGATCAACAATTGGTAGCACAGCTTCCGAATATCTGATAGGCCTAAATTATATACATGTTCGATCTGATTTTCATTACAAAAATAATCTAAATATCTTGTATCTTAGCATATAAAAGTAATAGAATACACCTAGAATCAAGTTACTGCGTTTGTGTACTTTAAATTGTAGGAAATGGTAAAAACAGGATAGAATGCGTCCGGACTTGCCCTTAGCATAGTGACACTGTTCGCATTTTATTTGTGAATAAAATACGTATAAAATGTTTTTCGATGGTTTCTGAACTGAACAGCGAATAAAACAGTTGACCGAATTTTTACTGATTTATTCATGAATAAAACATGTATAAAACGTTTTTTAACGAATAATTCGCGATTTTTGAAAAAATCATTGCTCTGTTATGTATGCCTTTGTAGCTCTGTGTATTTTGTCTTTGGGTGGGAGGAATTATTAGTTTCTGACCACACCACGTGGTGTCAGTCTGACTAAGCCACTTTTGAATTTTAAAAAAAAAATGGACCCCACCCCGCCCCCACATGGTCACACACACCCACATTTTAATTTAAATAATATTTTTAGTTAATAAATATCACAAACAGATTTGCAAAATGAATTTAACATATACAAATTCAATTTTCTTTCATACCTTTAAGCATTTTATATCTTTAAACGAAAAAAAAAATTCCCCCAAATTTTTATTAAAAAAGTTGCAAAATTAAAAAATAAAATAAGTACATATATTTTTATTTTGAGTTTTTTTTTGTCTTTACTATACCGAATTATTCCCGAATTATATCTGAATCACGAATTTTTTACTCCGCCGAACTTTTTCCGAATCATTGAGTTGTTACTGTTGCCCTTAGTGCGACCACATTTCATACTTAGACAAAATTCGAAGAAATCATGCACAAAACTGAAGAGATCCGACCCTAGTGTGGACGCACCCGGCATATGGAAGAAAAATCTGGATTCTGGGCTGAACTGAAGAAAAACCGACCGCAGTGTGGACACACTCATTACTTAGGCGATTTCAGAAAAGCTGTAGAACTTCACAGAGAAAATCCGAGCACAGTGCAAACTCACTCAGAATGAGTGCGGATGCACGCAGACCACAGAAGCTTATTTAAGGAAAGTCTGAGCACAGTGCCGACGCACAGGGGCCACACTAGGGGGTCGCATTTAGCCTAAAAAAGCAGTTTTCTATTTTCAGAATGCCAGATCTCGCCCCAAATGTCAAAATTAGTAATGCACATTATAGGAAACGTGTGGGACAAGTGTTTAACTGCTCCCCACGTCCATAGGGTGTAGAATAGGCTATAAAAGGGGTAGAATTTTGTTCATTAGAATCATCTAAGTCTAGGAAAAATTGGAGCAAAGTGCTATCGAAGCTTTGGAGCAGAATTCTCAAAGCAAACGCAGGCAAGGCAAAGGTTCTTCGTTGGGAGTATGGTGTAATTATTTATCTTTCAATTTCTATTTGTTTTAGCCAATTTGTAATGAATTTTTTGTTGAATATTTGCATCTCCATGAGAAGCTAATATTCCTCTCTAAGGGTTTAGGTCAATTGCATGAACTTGTTTAATTATATTTTACTCGGATCTTAGTTTTTATGATGATTGTTTGATTTGATGTTAATTTCTATAATTTATTTTTTGTGTTGATCTATGATTAGTACTTGAATTGTAGTTATTCAGCTTATGTCTTTTAGGCTCAAAGTAGATTAGGATCATATAAGATAGTACCAATGTTGAACACAAATGTCTTACGATTTGGATTAGGCTTTAACCAATTCATAATCTAAACTGGAACTACATGAATTAAGGTTAAGGTTTGGAGAAGGACTTAATCGTGAAGTCAAATTCTAATTAGGACATCTTGAATTGAATTAAATATTGGTATGAAGGACTTAATCGTGTTGATAGGCATAAAATATATACACATTTACACATGTTCAATCTAGATTTATCCTGAAAATACTCTAAATATCTTGTATTTTGATATATAAATGTCATATATTACACCTGGAATCAAGTTATTGCCTTTGTTTGCTTTAAATTACAGAAAATGGCGAAAACAAACTAAAATGCAGCCTCCCCAGGTCGCACTGAGCCACTACGGCCTTCCTAGGTCGCACTCAGTACTTAGCCAAATTCAGCAATTTTCAGGGCAAACTGAGCCTAGTGCGGGCCGCATTATTGCCAGTGCAAGTCACACGGATTCCGATACGGCCAAAATAAGTACTCAGAAGGATTTTCTGGACACGCACCAATTTTTTAACATATAATAAGGTTTTCATCAAAATCCGTGCTAGTGCGGGCCGTATTCTGGACGCACAGAAAAGTTCGAGCGCAGTGCGGATCGCACTCAGCATTTTAGCTGCCGACACAGTTTTGTATTTTGGGCATAACTTTGTCGTACGAACTCCGTTTTGAGCATATGACCACTTTTTCGAAAGCTAATAAGAAGATCTACAACTTTCATGAAGGAAGCAAATCTAAATTCGAAATTTTAAATCAAGTGCGGCCCGCATTCAGACTAAAAATATAGTTTTGCTATTTTTGGAAAGTCAGATCATGCTCGGTTGGCCAAAGTTAGTGGTCTTAATTATAGAGAACATGTGGGACACTGTTCGCCGTGTTTTTAGGATATAGAATAGGCTATAAAAGGGGGAGAATTCTGCTCATTCATTCACCACCCACCGATCTACCATCTACCATCCAATCTCTTTCAATTTTGGAGTTTAAGGTGAAATCAAGAACTAAGATTTGGAGAAAAAGAGCAAAGGAAGCAAAGCAAGAGATCTCCATTGTTGTAAGGGTTGTAATCATTTCTCTTTTAATTTTTATTTGTTTTAGCCAATTTGTAATGAGTTTTCTTTGTAAGTTTTGCATCTCCATGAGAGGCTAACTTCCTCTCTAGGGGTGTAAGTTAATTGCATAAACTTGTTTAATTCTATTTTATTCGGATCTTTGTTTTTATGATTATTGTTTGATTTGATTGTTAATTTATGTGATTTATTCTTTGTGATTCTCATAAGTTGTGCTTGAATTGTAGTTATCACATTTTAGGTCTTTTAGACTCTAAAATAGAATGGATCATATAGGATAGTATCAATTATGTCACAAAGCCATTAGAATTTAGGTTAAAAGTATACAATCTTTTAATTTAAGCCGGAACTATAGGAATTAAGGTTATGATTGTTGGGTTACGGAAGGTCCAAACCCATTGATTAGCTTAAGCTACGGAAAGAACGTAAAACAAAAATTTTACTTCTAGCTTAAATCAAGGATTAAACGAGGTATGTCAGAATACTTTCCAAGGCGATCCACCTTTAGTATTCCTTGGCATCAAAACCCAATTTAATCCTTTTACAGATCTACTCCATAATTGATTTCTAAAACTTTAATCTACTTACAAATTAAATAGATTAATATAACATATTTATACCTTGATCCAAATTCCAATTGGATTGCAGCAGACCGAGAAGATCGAATCTGAGGAACGTCTTGCCTCGGAGTATCAGACGTCTGATACCTCTATCGGTCGTCCACCAGGAACCACCAGAGCGCTGGCTTTCTACTGCCAGTAATACTGACCAGCGGGATTCGCAAAAACACTATTCACCGAGAAAAGGACAAAATAAAATACCGCGACTTTCGCAAATATATTATTTCCGAATCCCGTAAACACTATTCACAGAAGGCGTGAAAACACTATTCACCGAGAAAATGACAAAATAAATATACCGCGACTTTCTCAAATATATTATTTCCGAATCCAGTAAACACTATTCACGACAACCGTAAAAGCACTATTCACGGGAGGCGTGAAAACACTATTCACAAAGATCGTAAAAACTGACTGCATCTCGCGCAAAATCAGATTCACGAAACTTCGCGAAAACACTATTTACGACACCCGTAAAAATACTATTCACAACTCGCAAGATTATACGTGGATTACATATATCTTTCTTTTCTAGCCCAACACTATTTGGGAGAGAAAAATCGAAAGTTCTGAAAGACTGACTTTCAGATCGATCAGACTTCGATCGGATTTTTGGAATGGATTTTTCTCTACCCCTACCCCTCTATTTATAGACTTTTGAAATGGTCTAAATGACCAATATGCCCCTAGGGCAACATGGTATTTACCAAAATGCCATCGAGCCCATTAATCAATTGATTAGTTTGGGCTTTGACTTTTGGGCTTTGACTTTGGGGTTTGGGCTTTGACTTTTGGGCTTTCTAATTAAAATCTATTTTTAACTTAGGCCCAAAATTCAAATGGACTTTGAGCCCAAAATATTAATTCATAATTAATATTTGTAATCCACTTTATAATCGATCTGATCAGTTATAACTTCTTGCGACTGTTGTTGCGATAGCTTTTACATAACGTGTCGTACACGCTTGTAAATTGAATATGTTTAAGCTTGTCATCTTTATGACATTTATATTAATTATACCTTTTATAATTAATATAAATATCTTATTATTAATTATAACTATATATAATTAATTATAAGATTCTCTGATAAGTCTCCTTTACGGTGTGACCCAATAGGATCTGTGTTATGTTGGTAAATAGAATTAAAACCATTTTAACTTCTATAATCATAGGAGGCATCTGACATCTACACTATGACCATCCAATTACACAGATGATGTTGTACTATACAATACCACGATCCAGTAAAACTATTTTATTCGTGTTAATTCTTATGTCTCACAGTATCAGATTAGTTTCAAGATAGGTGTGTGTCATCCTTGCAAACTTAATCTTTTCTTGATCTTGAGGAGATTATCAAATATAATTACTCTTATAATTATACTGCTAGCAGATAATCTTACTCTATCAAGGGGCCCAGTGATACCGTAACTCGTATAGAGATACGAGGGACAATAGTACTTTTGGTAAACCATCACTACCTCAGCTAAGCTATGTATACCGAAAAGCTACCGTTATGACTGCGTTTTACCGACAGCGTTAGGTAACAATCACACATACACATCTCTTAGTAGGAAAGATGAATACCTCATACTTTAGAACTTAACACTGAATGAAAACATTAATGACACGTACACAATTCCATTTAATGTTTCATTCGGGGTCTGTCTAATACCATGTTCCTAGAACATGTATCTATGTGATTAAAATGACATCTCATGTCAATGGTCTGTAAAACTTAACCACCTTTTAATCCACATACTAACCTTGTAACGGTAAATTAGTGTTCCTGCTAATTACCTCGGTTAGAGACTCTTAAGAGTATTTATCATCTATATTATGAAGCTCTACAATTTCAAGTCATGAACTTGAAATGATTCATAAATTCAATAATACTCAAGGAACAAAATGACAGTTTATTAATCACTCAATTCATGAACAAAGCTTTATGATAATTTATCGTATTATTGACTTCTAGATTATTACAAACTAACAATGATTTAGGTTGAGACTTAACCGGTAAAATAAAAACCCTAAGTCGGGACATCTTGAATCAAATTAGAAATTGGTATGAGTTGTCTTAGCCGGCTAAACCATTAAGTACCGAGATCTAAAGAGATGATAGACTAACAAAGAGCTTCATGGTCTAGATAAATAGAATTATCTAGACACGTTATTAATTCACGGAAGTGACCCTTTTTAACATATTAGGTTAGAAACTTCATCATATCAAACATGAATTTAAACAAACCGAATAGATAGGATTAAATAAGGGATTGTAGATCGAAAGTTCCTAGATTCTCCAATCTTTGTGAAAACCTTATTTTCATTTTACTCTTTCCTTATTTTAATTGTTTAAATCTTCAACTCTTCGGGTATTGAACCCACCAACCTTAGGATTTTAGAACAATTATTCTCAAACAAACCCTTGAAACAAACAATTTCTGAATTTAAATCAATAGAGTTAAACAACTATATTCTTCCTTTGTCCCTTGGATCGATACCTATATACTACAAGGGTAGGTTGTATGCTTGCAACTAGCCTACATTTGAGTATTTGGTTTATAAATTTAAAAGTTAAACGAGTACTAAGTTATAGCAAAAATCCTATACTAAAAATACTCAACATGAAGTACCGATATTTGAGGATAGGATAAACTAACAAGAGTTTCATGGTCTAAATAGCTAGGATGAGGGACTTAATGGTGAAGCCCGAATTATTTAGTTCACGAAAGTGACCATTTTTAATATATTAGGTTAAAAACTCTGTCATATCAAACATGAATTTAAATAAACCGAGTAGAGAGAATTAACAAGGAATTGTAGACCGAAAATCTCTAGACTTCCAAACTTTGATAGAAACCTAAACTCTATTTTACCTTTTAATTAGTTTAATTGTTACAAACTTCCACTTCTCGGGTATTGAACCCACAACTTAGGAATTTTAGAACAAAATTTATTAAATCAACTTTCAATCAACAATTATTCTGAACTTAATCAATAGAGTTAAAGATTAGTATTGGTGAGTATTTTGTGTATAGGGTTTTGGCTATATTTTGTACTCAATTTTCTTTTAAATTTATAAACCTAAATACTCAAAGATTGGTCGATTGCAAGCGCACAACCTATCAATATAGCATAAAAGGTATCGATCCAAGGGATAAGGGGAGACTTCAATTTTTGCTCTAAAGAATAATTTCAGAATTTTGGTTTGTTTCAAAATTCGTTTTAATGTTTGTTTACTAATAATCCTAAGGTTGGCGGGTTCAATACCCAAAGAGTTGAAGGTTTAAACAATAAAAACTAAGAAAGAGTAAAGCTAAGTTAGGGTTTAACAAAGATTGGAGAATTCTAGAGGCTTTTTGTCTACAATCCCTTATTTAATCCTATATATTTGGTTTGTTTAAATTCATGTTTGATTTGATGAGGTTTCTAACCTAATATATTAAAAAGGGTCACTTTCGTGAATTAATAACTTGCCTAGATAATTCGGACTTCACCGATCGGTCTATCACCCTAGCTATCTAGGTTATGAAGCTCTTGTTAGTCTATCCTATCCTTAGATATCGGTATTTCACCCTTAGGTTCTTCATATCGATATCCAATTCAATTCTAGATGTCCTAATTAGGGTTTGATTTCACTTTTGGGTCCATCACCAAATACCTAACTTTAATTTGTGTAGTTCCGGTTTAGATTAAAAGATGGTGTTTCTCTAACCTAAATCCTAATGGCTTTGTGACACAATTTATACTATCATATATGATCCTAAGCTACTTTGGAGTCTAAAAGACCTAAAGCGGGATAACTACAATTCAAGTACAAATCATGCGAACCACAAAGAATAAATCACCAAAAATTAACAATCAAATCAAACAATCATAATAAAAACAAAGATCCAAATAAAATAGAATTAAATAAGTTCATGCATTGACCTAAACCCCTAGAGAGAGAACTACTCCTTCTTGGAGAGATCCATTACAAAGTTTGGCAAAATAAAGAGAAATGAATTAAAGAAATAATTACATCCTTTGTTAAATCAAAAACCTCAATACTTGCCGGAATCTCCTTTGAATCTTCTCCTTCTCCTTCCTTGGCAAACACTTTGAACTTAGAGAATTTTCACAGAAATTTGGATGGAAAGAGCACCAAGAGATGATGAGAGAGATGAGAATTGTTGATGTAGAGATTGATAATTGAATGCCTTCTCAATAGGAATGAACTCCCCTTTTATAGCAAGAGACCATGCCTTGCTTGAATGTAGGAGTAGTGGGTTAGTGGGTGCTGTTTCCAGGATGCCATGATCAGAATTGGTTGTAGAAAACGTGTCCATGATGCGCTAAAAATAGAACCCGTGCTAAAAATGTGAAATTCTGGTTATCTGCGGGTTCACTGCGTCCGCACTGGTGGAGAGTGCGGGTGCACTCATCCGCACCGACTCAAACTTTCCTTATTTAACATCCTGCGTAATGATCTGAGTGCGTCCGCACTGGATATGAATGCGGATGTATGACCCGCACTGGTGAACTCCTGTGTTGTTCTGAAATCTGCTAAGTACTGAGTGCGGGTGGATCAGACGCACTGGGTTATGAGTGCGGACGCATTACGCTCGGACTTTTCTGATATACTGAGTGCGGATGGTCGACCCGCATTGGATGGTGAGTGCGGACGCATTACGCTCGGACTTTTCATTTGGAATTCTGAGCGGCTGGAAATTTGGCTAAGTACTGAGTGCGTCCGCACTGGATGTTAGTGCGTCCGCACTGGATGTTAATGCGTCCGCATTGAGGGAATTTTTCTTCATTTTTCATCTTTTCCTGCATCATAAAAACAACTAACTGCAGTAACTTGATTCTAGGTGTATTTTATTAACTTTATATTCAAAATACAAGATATTTTGGTGTTATTATATGATAAAAACTAGTTCGAATGTGTATATAATATATGCTTATCAAGTATCTCTCATTATCCCAATGATCGATACCTTTTATGCTGTTTTGAATCAAAATAAACAAAGAGTGAATCTCTGCAAGCAAGGAAGGAGCTGGCAGGGAGTTCTGCCCTCTACCCCACTGTCAGTGTCTGTATGCGCCTTCAGGAAGCCTTTGGTGAGCTCAAAAAACCATGGTTTGAAAGAAACGAAAGACCTGACCTACCACTTTTTCACTGAGGGGATATTGGAAAGGCGTAGCGAAGGTAGGCCTCTACGTGCTCGTTCAGAATAAGCTGAAAGTACTACAAGGGTAGGTTGTGCGCTTGCAACCGACCAATCATTGAGTATTTAGGTTTATAAATTTAAAAATAAAAAAAGTATAAAATTAAGGCCAAAATCATATATACAAAATACTCAACAATATCCTAAATTGTGAATTTGGAGCCTTTCCAATTACATACCTAGAGTTGCCATTATCCAACATAAAGCTCAAGAAAATAGCATATATACCTTCCCAATTACATACCTACTATTTATCTTTTCGAACTAATCTCTAATTATGTTTTCCATATTTGCTTGATTGTTCAAGTTTTTTATGACAGTTGTGTGGAGCTTGACTTTAAGTTTGGAACAAATCAGTTTGGATCGGCTATTTAAACTTCAAATCTAACAATTAGAGTCTAATAGACAAAAGAACATATACATTTACAATGCACTATAGGCCAGTTACAAATAATTTATTTCTCTACTTCTGACCTATATACAATGATATTTCGGTATATGCTTGCATGTACATGACAACTCACAAGTGAGAAATGAATCATTTGTTCTTATAAACCAGCCAAAAAACACATCTTACCCATGCAACATATTTTATTTTTCTAATAAAAAATAAAAAGAGAAGTTTATAAATTTAAAATACGTTATAATATAAAAGACAATAAATTTAAAGAATATATATAATATTATAAATTTTAGCAAAAGAAAATATAATTTTGGTATTTTTAGGAGTACCCATAAAATTCCTCCTTCACACTCTTATTATCGAGTTTGCCATGCACTAAATATTAAAAAAAAAATGAAATATATGATTTTTTAAAGCACTCTTCTTGTTTTTCATTTTCCCGTGAACTAAATATAGCCTATAATCTTAAAATGCAAAGATAAGTTTTCACTGCAAATTTTTTACTTTCATAATGTTTTAAATTTTGATTCCATTCCCCACTTAATTTCAGCACAATATTATCAACAAAAAAATATATTTCTTTTCCAATCGGAATTGGAGGCGGTCTAATGAGCAACATATCAATTTTGATTGATATCAGACTGGAACCGTCTGATCCACATCAAGATTCTCACATATAACTTTAAATTTTGTGCAATCACGAATCTTAATATGAATCGAACGGCTTATACCGAACTGTACCCAATCCCCCTATCAAACGAATCTATATCCTATGAGCTAACAAAATAATTTTGTTTAGATCCGGACCATCACATCAATCCAGATTCCAGAATAATCCATCTGATCAGACGGTCCTGATCTAAACAGAAATATCTAGTTTCTTTTAGGTGATATGAATTCCTATCAGACTATTGACCAAAAATAAAATATATGAAATAAATGACTCTACTGGAGTTCTCGAGGTCTAGACGTTACCAGTTACCAATCCCGTCGGAATTCATATCCTCTGAGGTAACGTAATATTTATTGTTCAATCACTACCGTTCGATCAGAATCTGAGCCAATCCGGCCCGAGGTGGAACGCATGGAGTAGCTTTAATAGTCGTTCGGATTCTGATTAGACGGTCCAGATCCAAACAGAAATATTCTGCTACCTTAGATGATACGAATTCATGCCGTCTAACCACAAATAAATCCGTCCTTTTCTCCCTCCTCCGAATGAGTGGCGCGCGATATCTTTTCTCAACCCAAAAAAATCTCTCTTCCCAATACCCACAGGAGCAGCAATTCACCTCCTCCTCCCATTCTCCTCCTCCTCGAACAATTTCACATTTTCTTCTCTCTATGGCGACTCACGCCGCCTTTTTAGGATCTGCTCCTCCCACCCCCACACTCGGTACCTCGCTCCGCCGCTCTCACCGTTTCACGATTCGTGCTGAAGGTAAGCGCATTTACAGTTATAGTTTGTAACTTTTGGTGATTGGTTAGTGATTTAGTTGATGGTTAATTGTTTCTTTTGGGAGCAGCAGCGGATCCGTCTGACAAATCAGTGGAGATAATGAGGAAATTCTCCGAGCAGTATGCGCGTAAATCTGGGACCTATTTTTGCGTAGATAAAGGAGTAACAGCTGTGGTTATTAAGGTAAAAATCAAACAATTGAGACAAAGTTGTTGCTGTTCGTAGTCCATTGACCAGTTCCAAGTGAAGCCCAATTTATTTCAACTCGTGGAATCAAGTAAATTAATAAAGAGTGCAGGATGTTACTTCTAGGTCACTGATTTTGTTTTTTTAGTGAGGCTATGATACTATGCATGGCGCATAATTGTCCGTACTATGGATCAATAATTTTGTTTCCAAAATCCAATTAGTACTAAATTTTATATTTTATAAAAATAAATTACTATTTTTTTAAATAGGTAGAAAACCACTACTTTTGGATGGTCCAGAATTTTCAAATCAAGTGATTTTCTACATATTTAAAAAATAGCAAAAATATTCTTAAAAAATGTAAAATTTGGTCCGCAATTACATTCATACGAAGATTATGTTGAACGGTTCCGGTCGATTGTTCCGGTCAATTACATTTTCATATGAATATTACCATAACCTCACTCAATTTTTTTTTTTTTCTGTTCAGTCATGTAATAAGTCTAGTTACCACTTTCAAGTGAAGCTCAATTATTTTGAACTCATGGATATTTTAAAAAATAGCAAAAATATTCTTAATAAGGAGTGCAGGATGTTGCTTCTGGGTCACTTATTTTATTTTTTATTTTTTTAAAGATCATAATCTGAATAATTATTTTCCTTTTATTGCATAGGGACTTGCCGATCACAAAGATTCACTTGGAGCACCCTTATGTCCTTGTAGGTAATTTATTTACTCTTTTCTTATTTGTCTTAATTAAGTTTTAATAACCGAGTAATTGCAACCTTGCAATTTCATATTTGATGAATTATGATCTCAATTGTAGGCATTATGACGATAAGGCTGCTGAAGTAGGACAAGGATTTTGGAACTGCCCTTGTGTACCTATGCGTGAAAGGTCAGATCCTTGCCGAATTACAACCCTCTCTCTCTATATATATATCTCTATTTATATCTATTTCTCTCTTAAATTTGATTATATTTTTCATATTGCAGGAAGGAATGCCACTGCATGCTGTTTCTTACTCCGGATAATGATTTTGCTGGACAGGAACAGGTATGCCCTTTTTCATAATTCTATTCTTGATTTTCTGTAACCATTTTCTGATATTAGCTAGATTATTAATCCATATGCTTATTGAAATTGAATATAATGAATAAAACTAGGTTTAGCAAAATGTTCACTTTATATTATAATTTTAACAAACTTGGTTGCGACTTATTTAGTTTTGCATTATATGCTTCATTATCCTGGTAGCAATTAAATCCTTGAAGGTTGCTCAGTGCGTCAATATATATCTGGTTAATTCATTTTTATGGGTAAATGAAAGTTTGTGATATATATTGTTGATTTCAAGATATGAACAATTTAGTACTTTGAGCTACAGCAGATGTAAACAAGACGAAAATTTCAGACTAGAAGTTGATTCTCTGGCAAATACTATATTACTGTTATGCTCGTGAAACTTTTCCTGTTTCTATTTGTTGATTTTTTTTTTGTTACGTACTTTTTCAGAAAATTACCTTGGATGAAATCAAGGAATCAACATCAAAGATCTAGAGAGTAGTTACAGGTTTCTTGTATGTACCAGTAGATTTGTGCATCTAATGCAAAATTCTGTGTAATAGTGTCTCTGTTGTTCAATTAACAATATACCTGACAATTGAGTTCATATGTACTTCACGGCACCAAATTGATTTTATATGTTGTCATCTTTTGTTCTTTAAAATGCAATGATTTGATCAATATTCTAGTTTTTGTGGTAAGGAACTGTTCGGATCTAACATGACTGCACAATCTTGCAGTGACCTTGTATTCGCTAATGACCTGTTCAATCTTGTCTATGTAAAAATGAAACCTGAAAACAAATATTATAATAAAAACTCTAGATCAAGTCTTGCACTGATGAATGAATCCGATTTCATTTGGTAATGGTACCCATTCCTCCGTTTACCTGATTCGTACCATATTTGATAAAATGGTTAAGGGAAGCATTTTTTATCGTTAACTTCACGGGTGAGGGTAAGGGTTGGGTTTTTTTTTTCATTAGCTTAACAGGTAATTGAACGGATATAGACTATTTCTTACCCATTATGCTAAACGTTAATTATTAAAAACTAAATTTTACTAGAGAATACCTCATGTTATTATAGAATATAATTTAGTTACTTTACTCTTCCTTCAATTGATTAGTGCCATATGTGTCTCACCAAGACATCGTTGCTACTGATCATTAAACCACTTATACACAATATAGTTTATCTTTCTATGATAGTTATGTGGTATTGAATTTCATTGTAATTAATTTTTAAAGGAAATGTCTCACAACAAGATTGTGAATGTCAAAAACTAATTATATCTTTTGAGAAGTTTGAAAACCAACACGTGAATTCTTGCCTTTTAATTTCGAGCGGACAAGTACCTAGCTAGTAGCTAATGAAATGGGCCCTTAAACCTAAATCTGCTCAATACGAGCTGGGCCCATAAATCATTTCGGCCCAATTTCTCTCTCGCACAGTCGCACTGAGGAGCGGCGTCTCTTCTTCTTTCTTCTAAACACGAAACGCACTCCATTCGAGTTCACAGAAATCGCACTGAGGAGCGGCGTCTCGGCTCGGCATCTCCGGCGGTCGACGATCCTCTATTCCGTTCTTTAATCTCTCTTCTCTCGTTTCAATTCTCCCCACCACAGCTACCGCTGCAAGGTTAGTTCAAGCGACTTAATATATATTTTTTGCTTAAATATGAGCTCTAGTTGGCCTTCAAATTGTGATATGATATGGTACTGGGCATACTACTTGTGAATGATGCATCTTTTCAGTAGAAAGCTAAAGGACTTTGTGCCATCTGAAGAAATTTAATTGCCAAAAAACAAAATGTGGATAAGGTTGGGCATAGTATTGGTTAAGATTTAGATCAATTATAAAGTACTTCTGATTTGGAGAGAGGGAAATGGTGTTTGGATGCTTATGAAGGGTATTTGTACTTGTTTATAGGAACTGAAAGGAGATTACATTCCTTTCCATCATTTCAACACATTGTAGATTTGGTGACAAGCTTCAACTCACGCAATTGTCATCCAAGGCAGCCAAGATGGGACCGGATTGGTCTTATCTCACACCAGAGTTGTTAATCCTCATATCTGAGAAGGCTTCCAGCACCAACGTTCAATTTGTTCATCTTCGAGCAGTTTGCAAGGCATGGCGCAGAGCCCTAACTCCCAACCCCTGTCATCTTCCTCGCCAAAACCCCTGGCTCCTCCTCCCTCTTGATGATTTCCACCTATCATTTTATGATCCCTCTCAGTCCAGAACCCATCGGTTTGTGTTGCCATATGTGAGCGGCATGCACATCTATGGCTGCTATTATGGCTGGCTTGTGTTAGTGTGTGACGAAAGAGTGTCGTTACACAACCCCATCACCAGAAGTTCAATTGAACTTCCTTCCTTGGATGCCCCTCCAACCATTTTGAGTGTTGCAATTTCTAAAAGGGGGAACACTCTTCCTTCTGTAGGAAAGGTGATGTTATCTTGCAATCCTTCTGAACATGGTTGTGTTGTCGTGGCTTGGTTATTATATCAATCAAACTGGGAGTTGGGTTTATGTCGAATAGGTGATACTCACTGGACCAGAGTGAAGATGATGGATATGACTATGAGTCCAATGCTGTTGGATTTCACCTGCAATAATAAATCGGTGTATATGGTGAATATTAAAGGGGAAGTGATAACCTATGACCTTGAGAGCCTTGCCATGAGGACCTTTCCTTCAAAAATCAACTACAACGCTATGCATGATCGCATAAATCTAGTTGATGGAGATGCTGATGCTGAAGCTGATGGCCCCCTTGTAGTCATCACCACTGAATACCATGGAAAGCACAAACAAATTTATGTGTGCAAGTGGATTAATAACAAGCAGCGATGGTGTCGAGTAAAGAACATTGGAAAGAGTGTTCTATTTCTCAGTCGTTATGATTGCTCTAAACTGCAATTGGAGGAACAACATGGGAATGAAATATATTATGACAGAAGGCATTATCTGGACATGGGGTTTCACATTTGTATAAATAAGATAATTATGCAAAGTGGGGATATTGTTCCGCATTGCCCTATCCCCACAGAAGTATTCCCTACAGGATCTGGATTCCCCTCATGGTTTACACCTAGCTTGATCTAGATATTGAGGGAATGTGTAAATATGATCAACTTCGTTTGTTTCAGGTACTGTTCTGTAACTCTTTTTCCTTCAAACATGTGAATTATATATGCTATTTATGTATATTTTCCAATTAATATGTTTATGGCTACAAAGACATGTTTATCATTAGTGTACATGTTACAATGAGCGAGATGCCCATCATTGTGATACCCCAATTAATTGGAGAGCTAATTATCTGTAATTTCTTTTCCTGAGCTTTATTAAAGCCGCCAGTAAATTGTGTTCTCAATTAATTTTTCATTTTCCTAATTTGGCACCAGTGCTGTTCACCGACTTTTCTGAAAAAAAAAAAAAATAGACCTAAGGCCTGCAGACAACTTTACTATGGGGAGTTCTGTAGGCCTTGAATGATTTTCTTGAAGTGAAACTGACACATGGAACTTTTTAGTAAACTGAAAAGTAGAAGAATTTAGTTATCAAAACGGGAAATAGCCTGAAGATGTCCACTGGATGTAAATTAAGATTATTGGACAACTTTGCAAAATAAAAAATGCAATCATCTGTTTCTTTCTTGAAGAATGAATTAGTTCTACAATCTTGCATGAAAGGCTGCTACCTGTTGATGTGAATGCGGACCCCCCCAGGTACCTGAGGTGCAATAAGTAAATCCGGTCCGTTCTTTTAACTTGGCATGAATCTCAAAGCAGACCCCCTATAGTTTATATAGGCACTGGATTGAGTTTGGCCCGGCTGGGATTAATCTGAGCCGTTTGTTTATTTATATTGCACCTTAGGTACCTGGGGGGATACGGACTCCTGTTGATGCAATACCCAACACGCAGAACGAGGCATGCACTTTGATTTCAGTATATTTCTTGGGACAATTTGCTAGTTTTGAGTGATAGTTCCATTTTTATAACATTTTAGCCTAACAATTGTCTAAATATATGATAACTTCTTTCTCGTGGTAGTAAGAAGGTTTTTATGCAAATCGCTTTTCTCCAAAGTTGGAATATTGGCCAAATATGAACCATCCTGTGATATCCACATTAAATTATCACCTTTTAACCAATTGTTCTTCTATATAAAATGCCAAGGAAAGTTAGGTACAAAATTTACAGACTTAGAAGGAATTTTTGTGGTTTGGGGGGTAATACGGTTAGAAAAAGACATTCTTTAATTGCTTGAGTAAAGTTTGGGGGGGGGGGGGGGGGGGGGGGGGCGGCGGGGGTTTGGACCTTCAAAGGATGAATTATGCCTTGCACAAAATGGCTCATGAGGTTTTATGATGATAGGGAACAAGGCACTTGGAAACAATTATTAATTGAGAAGTATACAATTACAGGTGATTCCAGAACAAGGTCTGCTTTGTGGAATGATATTCTTAAGGACAGACCTGTTATGCATACAAGGTGTTCAAGTGCTAGATTCCAAAATTATATCAGTTGCATACTTTTGGGCTTCACAACAGAAATCTGATCTAAGTTCTCAACTTAATCTTATTTTGCCTTGTCATGTGAAGGATCTGATAGGTGCTACAGTAGCAATTTCCATGGAGAAAGAAGATGTTATAATCCCTATGCTTGGAGCAGGGTCAAATTTGCATGGTGAAGATGCTAGGCAGAACACCCATTTGCAGCCTTCTGTGATTGTCTAGTTTTTCAGGGTTTTTTATGCTATTTTGTCTTTGTAGTGATTGTTTAGACTTTCAGTGTCCTTTATGCGTTTTGGATTTAATTGGAATGTTCACTGTTTGTAGGTATGAGGTAGTGTAGTTCTGCTGGTACAAACTTTTATTGTGTCGTTGTGGTATTTGCTAAATACCAGTGATTGTATTTCATGTTGTTTTGATACTGGTACTAGAGAGGTGGTACCAGCTGACATTGTAATGATTTTCATATTAGTGGAAATCGTTGGAGTACACTTATTTTTTTCAAAAAAAAATTATATCGGAGCTAATAAATATAGAATACACTACTGTAAAGGTTGATTTGAGGATGATTTAAGTACCATCTATGTTAATATCAATTCCATATCTAATATAGTTGTAAATTATGTATTATATGCTCTTACTCTTAAAGAATCAAATTAATTTATTTAATCACCTTTTCATTTTTCTATTATGTAGATTGTAGATAAATGGAAAATTTAATGGTTGAATAAATGGACAATTGCAGTACATTAAAGTTCTGGAAAGATGATATATGGCATTTACCAAAAGATGATATATGATATGGTTTGGTTTCTACTTGGAAAATTTAATTGTAGATAAATGGAACTTGGAACTGTTTACCGTTTGGTTTCTACTTTCAATTGGGGAAATACGGAACCACAGAAGGGATTTCTTACAAATTTGTGGTTATCGAAAATTGAACTCAAATTTGAAATCTCACACCAGAGGTTCTAGAATCGCTCTCAGATCTAAAATTAATATATAAGATAGATATATATTTATATAGAGATAATATATGATATGATAAAGTTTTGTATTTTTATTAAATCTTCATAATATAAATTTATTGTATTGATTTTTTATTTACTTTTTCCTTTTTTTTTTCTTTGAAAAATACTTTAATGAAAGCACAAATTAAATGTTAATAGCACTTTTTTTATTTGTTTATCTGATCCATACTATATTTGAAAAAAAGAGATGAAACAATAAGATTTAGCGAAAGCGCAGATTGAATGCTAATAGCACTTGTTGACACCTAATATTGTTAAAGTTTTCTGGCATTCAACATTCACTGATACGCATAGCATTTTCCATTTCTAATTGAATTGTTCATTTGTAATCACAATATAACAATGCACGCATACATATCAATGTCATAAACAAATCAAATCCAAACCCCATTCAATATGCTTTAACAGATGGAGGTGCCGATCGCAACCCTCCTTTCTCCCTGCAATCCAGCCCATTTCTCACCGGCAATCTAATCGCACCCTTGCATAGATGATCAGACGGGAAGCGATGCTTCAGGCAAACCTTCAAGTTACATTTCTTACAAGTGTTGCAATTAGAGAAGGTTAACACCTCCTTGCAACGCTTGACAGGACACCGCGGTTTCTGTTTCTTTGCCGGGTCACAACTGCCTGATCTCTCGTGCCGGGTCAAAACGACTTTCTCATCTTCCCCAAATTTCTTTTCTATAGACATGGAGCATGTCTCACATATCACCACTGTTCTGCTGTTATGCTCGGATTTCGGACAGCTGTGCGCTTTGTATGTTCTATGCTCCAAACAAAACACCTTTCAGAAATCAAACCAAGAGATTCTCTTTAGAATTGTAAACTTACAATTTACAAATAGTAAACATGTTAAATTAAAATTGGGTACAAATTACAAACCATTTGGCATCCATCGCAGGTGAAGGGAAGAAAATCGAGCTGTTTGCAATCCTCTTGTTCGCAATGTGCTCCTAAATCAAGAAAAGCTTCTGTGCCTCCTCCCATATCTTCTTCTCTTTGTTTCTTTTCTCGCAAGTTTTGATATTTTCTGGTTGTTCCCGCTCTATATTCATCTTGTATTTATAGTTTTTCTCCGTGATGTCGGCGTGTTTTTTCTTTCACTACAAGAAAAGAAAGATGTGGTGCCGTGGTGGTATAACCGCGTTCGGAGAAAGATTTTAACAGAGCTATTTTGACTTAATCCAGCGCATGTAGTAGAGAATAAAAGTAGCATTTCATATGGGTCGTGCACTGCAGGAAGCTAAAATTACTCTGTTCACGTATTACAAAGTCAGAGCTGTATCGGGTTAGTTTAGTTATTGGGTTTTTCTGGATCCATCTACAATATACGGAGTCTCCCAACTGCTGACGTATGGTATGACGAGATTGTCAAATCGGGGCGTTTTGTCGAAATTTTTTTATAAATCATAAATAGAAAGGAAAAAGTTAGAAGCTAATATGATTGTTTCTAAATTTAGAGTAACTATAAAAACTGAGAATTTTTTTCAGGTAAATTTTTTTTTTCATTATCCAAAGTAAATTTCAGTCTCTCTATTTTTTTCAATTTTTTTTTAATTTTTCACTCAACCGGTTACAATTGATAATGTGGCCATTGTGTAGCATCACAGACCGAAAAAAAAAATCTCTCTGACCCAAAGCAAATTTTGGTCTCTCTATTTTTTTCAATTTTTCTAGACTCAAGACCCAAATTAAATTTTGGTCCCTCAAACCCAAAGTCATTGTCTAGCCTTAAGACCCAAACTAAATTTAGATCCTAGCAATAGAATTATATTTTTTGTGGCTAGAGTTGAAAAAATTGAAAAAAAAAATGGGAATACCGAAATTTACTTTGGATCTTGAGAAAAAAAATTTCAAACCGAGAAGAATTCTCAATTTTTATGATTTTTCTAAATTCAGAAGTAATCATATTGATTTTCTAACTTTACCCTTTCTGTTTATAAAAAAAATTCCGTCTTGTCTGGTCAACTAGTCAAAGGTGCCCCATTAATGGGCCAGCCCAATAAAAAGAACGCCAGGCTTTTATAGGTTCAAGTTAATCTGGCAATTTCTAGATTCAGCCTAAATTTAAGGCCCATTCCAACATTTTATTTCGGTTTTAGCCCAAATTGGATTTAGCCCCAGTACAATGTATTGGATATTTCTTGAAATCTTTCCACACAAAAACCACAGAGATTGCCTTTTTCATTCTTTTCTTTTTTAACACAAGAATTCAATATGATTTCTATGCTTTTTCAAAGAAAATATCTTAGCTTGCCTTCTAATTTGAGATTTTGAGTCAAGTGGGCAATAGGATTATATTTTTATTATTTTATGACAGAGCGGTTCTGAATTTATTTTATGATGATTAGTTCCTGTTTCGGTTTTAGAATGTCAGTTTAGTTTCAGTACATGGAGTTACAGTTCAGTTTTAAAACGGGTATTTTCTGATCTTATTTTATTTTATTTTTATAACGATAGATTAAGATCTGGTGCCAGCGTCTCCAAAAATATCATAAGATTTTCATTGCAAAAAACTATCAAATTCACTCTCAATTGGCAACAAACTCCTAACACCAATTATTCTAAGCTAGATAAGAAAAGAAAGTTTTGCTCTCAATATATCTATCTAGATCAACACTTTTTTCTCAAGCTCTCTAAAGATGGAGTACAAGAGAAATAAGCAAAAGTGAGTAGCACTCCATTTCCAAAATTGTCCAAAGACAAATAACTCGAAATCAATATTTTTCATGCCAGATTTTTTGTGGCGGTAAGAAAAATTTAAAATATATTTTTTTGTGTTTTATTAAAAAAAAAATATTTTGAATCTTAGCTATTGATTCTAATTCAAAAGTCACTTCTAAATAAATACAAAAAATATTTGGATTCTTCTATTTTTGAAAAAAAAATCTGAAAAATTCTCTGACACGGTGAAAAAAAATTCTCATTTTTTTGTTTTTCATTATTATGAATAATTATTGCAATATTATATAAATGTGATAAATAAATAATAATAATCTCTATTATGTGTTTTTCAATATAATTTAATATAATGTATTTTTTTTTTTAAACCTTCGCAGAGGCTGCGAAGTCGTGAGGGAGAATCGAACTCTCGACCTTTGGATACAACAATTCTAGAATTTTTTCTTAGCTAACTGTGCTACCTCTCCTTTCTCTAATATAATGTAAATATGATTATTATTCATTTTAACCCGAATAGCACACTATTATGTTATTTTCAATAGTTATTGAATGAGCTCTAAATCGTCAGGTTAGAATTATATATAGTTAGGTTCTCAAAATAAAACTATCAGTAAAATCGTCAAGTTCTCAGAATTTGATGTTTCTGATCTCCTATTCAACAATTATGAACTCACATTGTACAAATTGTCAAGCATATACAAAACAAAAAAAATCCACAAAAAAATATATATCATGAATCAGGTTATATTTGCAGACTTCCAAAAATAACTGAAATTAATCAATTATTGATTGTACCATAAATCCAACAACATAGGGTTTCTGGTACAAGAAATAATTTCTGATAAATCTAGAACTCATATCAGCACCACCATGAAAAAAGCACTCGACATAATAACCCGTTTCGTCGATGGTGTTCAGTTGCTTCCTGACAACCCGAGGCCTCCTGTTGCTTGTACCCCCTCCTGGCTGGCCTACGAGTGACTGACAGTCGGGACCCGCTAGCCCGCAAGATGTCTTCATTTATTCTCTGGTTCATTGGTTCATTTCTTCGGATTTGAAGGTGCCAATGCAGAGCTCGCCTTCACTGCCAAGACCACCATGTCAGGAGACGGAAACTCATCGGGGCCCACGGCTGTTCAGAAAATTCATTCAACCACCTCAATTATAATGCTAAGTTGTCTCCTAAGAGCCCTAGGCACCTTACGACCCGGCATACGTGCCTTCTTCACTGCCTTAACAGGTGTGGTCGCTGCAACTGACGATCTGGTCCCACTGACCATCACTGTATATTCATTAATCCTTTGATTCAACTTTGCATTACTTGAAGCATCCTTATTCTCATTCAATTGAGCTGAATCCGGTGCCACCCGTACCTTCCTGGTACCGCTACTGGTACTGGTACTGGTACCCTTCCTTGAATTAGACTGTGTCAATGCAGAGCTTGCCTTCACCGCCAAGGCCGCCATGTCGATGCCAGACAGCACATTACCCAACATGGAAATCGGCAGCATGAAGTACATCTGTCCCGGTTGGAGCAACTCGGTGGGGCCCACGGTTGTTATCTCAGAATCAAAATAGAGAGTATCAGAGTTGCAGAGGAAATGGGTTTCGCCGGCATTTAGAAACGGGTCGGAGGCAGAGACTGGGGTGGTGAATTCTCTGAGAGACCCATCGGGTGTGATTACCCGCACTGTCGGCCGACCGGCGACAGACGAGCAGTTGATATTTTCACTGGAAATCATTAATCCCATCAACGATTGATTACTTGATTTAATTCGCTTGTGTGTGCGTAAGAGAGAGAGAGAGAAGAAATGTGATTGTTTGAGAATTAACACGGTAGTTTTGGAGCAGTGTATATATAATAGATACTGGTAAAGAAGGGATATAATGGAAATAGTAAACCTGGGGCTGGGGATTCTGGCTTTGACTGGAATTGCCGTGTAACAGCTGATGCCAGAAAACCGGATTGGATAACTTTCTAGCTTCTAGCTGTTGTCTGTTGTTAGTTTTCTCTCCGTATAGAATATACTGGAGATCTCCATTCATAATTTTTCGGTCATTCGTGAAATTAATTTTACAAAAGTTAAAAGAGAAAGGGGGAATTTCATGTATCCCCTCAAAAACCTTGAAATTACGTATTTCCCCCTCTAAAATTCATAATATCATATTTACCCTTCTAAAATTCAAAAATTCACAAATTTACCCATTTTATTGATTTTTTTAACTAAACTCATTTTAAATTTATAGATTACCCATTTTACCCCTTCTTCCTCTATTCTTTGTCTCCTTTCTCTTGTTCCTAGAGAAATCCACCACTTATTACCTGATCTGTGGAGGAACTATCTAACCAAAATATATCGCTTGCATTACTGTCACCGTATAACTCAGAAAAGCCTTTCTCAGGCCATCAATTCTATTAGCCAACCCATCTAGCTTCATTCATTGTAATTTCAAGTACTTTCTGTTATTTTCTCTTGTTCCAATTAAAAACTTGTCAAATATTAGGCGACTTTTAGCTTTCTTTATACCATTCGATGATCTATTTGTCAACAAATCAAGCTTGTTACCTATATATGTATGAAACTACATACTGACTATGAACCCAAGCTCCTCCCTGCCTATTTTCTCCTTCGGAACGAGCACCAGGATGGAGAATCTTCATAGAAATTCGTATTTGAATTTGAATTAAGGGGATAGAAGGATTAGTAGCTCTCTGTGCAAATTGTTTCGAACGAGCACCAATACAGCGAATATTCAGAGAAATTTGCTTCTTTCACTAGAAGTAAATGATGTGATGTAAAGTATGGTTTCTTTAGGGTACCGGCATCGGTACCGATAATGATACTTGTACCGGTATGGTCCTTTTAATTGACAATGAGAGGAAAATGCTGGTTTTAGGATGTGAAATTTCTAGTACGTAATTGCAGATGGTGTGATTCTCTGTGCAAAGGAGATGAAGCTCTTTATTGCAAAAGAAAAGAAGAAAAATAAGAGAAATAATCATTTTACCTACGCACTCTTTTCTCTCTCTAATTAATTAATTAAATAAAATCACTTAAATAATTAATATTGGTAAGACAAGAAAAAAGGAGAAATATCATACTGTTGTGTCAGAATATTTGAGTCCAGTCAGGTAGTGGATAAACTAGTACAATCAAATAGGTAATTAAGAAGTTCAGGTTGCTATTTCATATTTGAGTTATGTAGAAGAAAGAGAAAATAGGTATATAGGGAGGAGCATGGGATTTCTAAGATTTATCTTGGAAACGAGGAGAAGGGAGAAAAAAAAGAGAAGGGAGAAAAAGAATAGAGGGAGAGAGTAAAATGGGTACTCTACAAATTTAAAATGAGTTTTATTAAAAAAAATCAATAAATTGAGTAAAGTTGTGAGTTTTTGAACTTTAGAAGGATAAATATGATATTATGAATTTTAGAGGGGGGAATATGTAATTTCAAGGTTTTTGAGGGGGATGCATGAAATTCCCCCAAAGAGAAAATGGAGAGATTCCAAAATTGGCTCCGGTGGAAGCTTCCTTTGTGTTTCTCCCTTTTATCTACAATTCTACGTGCCTTAGACAAGAAGTATATTTAGCTGGTGCTCACTGCTCGAAAAAAACAAAAACATATATAGTAGTACTCCAGTTTGATTTTTTTTTTTTTTTTTTTTGAAAATGAAAAAAATAAATATTCGAAAAAAATTGATTTTTTTTTGTTAAAAAAGATAGATGAATCGTATTAATAGTGCGGTTCCACCAAAAAGGGACTAATAAAACTGTATTAATAGTACGATTTCAGCATTTTTCTAACAAATATATAGTAAGGATTAAATTTGTCTTTTCTGAAGAACTAAATTGAACATACGGTTAATTTATAAATTTGTTTTCGTTGAGCGCTTGACTCTACACTAAATTTGACATATATATATAAACACATTATTCATAAAGTAATTAAATTCCAACTGTTTAAAATTATTCTCATAAATTTTAAAGTTAAAGTCACAAAAAAAAAAATACAATATAGAACAATCTAGTTCTACTTAAAAATTAATAAGGATGAACAATCTTAGCTTCAGCATCTGATATAACTTCAGAACTGTGAATGGAAGTCTGGAAGATTCTTTCTTTCCCAATAATTTTAATCCTTTATATATGTCAACAATCATATAATTTCGTTCGCTTGAGAAAAATAGTTACTACATAATTTATTTATTTATAATTAAAAAAAATGTAATTGTGAGATATCTAATAAGAATCCAGCATTGCCATACTGGTATACTACCCATAGATTTCATGTCAGCTGCCAATCTGTGAATCAAAATTAAAAAACATATTATAATTTGGTCAACGGTCCCAACTTTAATTAATTTAAATCACATAAGGTATCTGAAACGGTGAGTTGTTCGAACCCAGTCCATTTTTTTATATAATAGCACGAATTTTAAAGTGACACCGGGGATTCCACTCATTGTCTCAAACAGGTAATGAAGAGTACATAAAAATAAAAAAAAGACTAATAAACTGAAAAAAGAAATATAGTCTTCACAAAAAGACATTGACATTTGTTGTTGCAATTAAAAAGTACTGTTGCAACTACAAGTCTACAATTCTCCCTTTGAATCCCTACATTAACAACTTTTGACTAAACTACATAAACCCAGCTAACTGCCAAAGAATATAAGATAATAAAATCTACCATTTATGTCCCACATTGCAGTTGTGTTCTAAAGATTAATGTAAATTTAGAAGTTAACTTCAATGCAATTATTTGTCAACCTTTCACTAAATTAATTCATATATTTTATCATAAAATAAAATTTACATGATATTAGATCGATTATGATCAACTAAAGAGTTTAGATTCATCGTCTACTATATTCTCTAAAATTAAATTCACTAAAAAGTTTTTATAACCATCAAATTTGTTGGGGCTAACTCAAGAGAGAGAAGCACCCTATAAAAATTGAAGTATGCTGCTTAAAAGTGGAGAGCACACGGTATTCTTTAGTAAAAGGCGAAAGAATAGTTCGCTTTGTGCTCACCACGCAGCTCCATGAGTTTGCCATAGTCCCGACGCTGCCTACTTATATAACAAGGAGAACGCTGAATTAGGATAGAAATTAATGTGGGACTAAAATGCTGCTTTCGATTTCTTACCACTTAGAAACCGGCTCACCCAGTCTTCATTTTTTCAATGGTTCAGTATGGGCCTGTTGGGCCCAAATTAGCTGTGTCATATACTATTACTATTATTCGGTGATGCTGAGCTCGGTCCAATTTTGCAATAAACTGATGTCTTCTGCTCTTCTATTATTTCTTTGTTTCTAAGCGGCATGGTTGTGTGTGCTTAAAAAAAAAATGAAGGTCAAGTCTTTCAATTTCATTATTTATATACAATCATGCATGACAAACTTCATCTATCCATTCTTCCATTGGAAGATGAAGTCTATATTAGATAAATTATAAATTAAAAAAGTAACAAGTAAATCAATAATGTTTTGAAGAATTATATCACTTTCATCTCCTTGCTCAATTTTTCAAGCTAGTACTTCAAATTATCGTTGTTGTAGTTTACGTGTTGTAACAGAATACATTTATACAAGTGCACGTTTTAAGCTATAATGTGAGAATCTAATTTACCAACTTAGGTATCGGAAACAGTGACTTGTTCGAAGTTCGAACCCAGTCCATTTGTTATATAATAGCAAGAATCTTAAAGGGACACAGTGGATTCAACTTATTGTATCAAACAATGAGGTAATGAAGAGGATGCAGAGGAGAGTAAATAAAAATAAGAAAGAGTACTTATTCAAACTGAAATAAGAAATATAGTCTTCACAAAAAGACATTGACATCCTTTGTTGCAATTAAAAACTACAACTGCAACTACAAGTCTACAACTCTATTTAAACTCTTACCTTTAAATCCCTAACATTAACAACTCACTCTTTGACTAAATTCCATAAACACACTGGAGACAATTAATAATGAACCCAGCTAAATGCCAAACAACATAGAAATCGACCAACTATGTCCCTCGTTGCAAATCAATTTTTTATAGTTGTGCTCTAATATTCAATCTAAACCAGGACATGTTGAGAAAATCAATCTATACCAACTTCTTTGGCCTAAAGCAGTAGCTTAGGGCTTAGGCCAACCACCAACTCTAATAATTCAATTGCAAAAGAACTGATTCCACATGATTTCAAAGGTTAATTTGACTTAGTGTAGGTAATTATTATCAAACACAGTGGAAAAGAAAAATGCATTGACCTCAGAAAATTACGGAGCAAGTTGTTCTTAGTTCTTACCATGTTTTTGCTACTCTATGATTTCTAGCACTACTTCTCAAAACTAGAAAAAACTGAACAACACAAGAGGACCATATTTACTTGATTCCAAACTTTTTAAGTGTTTAATCAAAAACCAAAAAGAACAAAAGCATCACCATATACACATACTTAACAAAACAAACCCTTAAAAAACCTAAACAAGCCAATTAGACAATCAAAACTTGGTTGAAACCGAACCAGAATCAGCCCGAGGCCTACGTTGCTGTGGAAATGCCCCTACCCCCAAGGAAACAATGCTATCATCATCCATCTCTAAAATATCATCGTTCCACTCGTACCAGTCCGTACCAACCAACCCCTTACTGGTATCGGTCCCTTGAACCGTCTGTACTATCTTCCTCACCATATCCCGTCTCACCCCCTCTCCTGCATCCACCACTCCGGCCAACACCTCCTCCACTCCAGCCGCTTTCGCCAAGCCTCTAAACCTCAAACCCAATTTGCTCATTCCATATAATGCAGCTATGCTGTACTCGTCCTCAAACCCTTGTTTTATTAACTCAACCACTGTAAATACCGCGCCACTGTCCAATAATGCCGCTCTACCTTCAGTGCATCCCGCAAGGTTGCATACAAGCATCATAGCAAATTTTCTAATAACCCGAGTTTCATCAGAAGAGGTGGCAATAGAAAGTACTCTTTTAACCGCACCTGAAATCCTTACTACTTTACTCCGGTTTGTCTCCATAAGAGTGAGATGATACAGTGCCCGACCCGCATCGTGCCTGACGCGATCTGTTCCATCAGATCGGTGACACAATAGTTGGATCAAAGGTGGGATGGCACCTAGAACACCAATTGGAGCTCGGTTTTCCTCCTCAACTGCTAGACTGAACAGAGCACCCGCCGCGTGTTCTCGTGCTTCACTGGAACCATGTTTCAGAATATCAATGAGAGGAAGGACTGCACCTGATCGTACAATCGGGACCTTGTTCTCCGGTTCAATAGATAGATTCACTACGGCAGCGGCCGCATTGGTAAGAACAGTAGGATCGCGTGAGTGGAGTGTCTGACGAAGAGAGGCAAGAAGCCGAGCAGTGCAGAGAGAGAGACGACGATCACGGTTCTCTCTAGTGGCCTGTCGAAGAGAAACCATGGCTTCAACTGTTGCTGTTTCTTGATCAATGGGATCAGACTCACTGTCTATCAGTTTGAGTAAAATCTCATCTTCCAAGGAGTCAGATGGGCCTGAAGTAGAAGGATTGCATGACTGATTAGGGATTAATTCATGAGAAACTTTTGAAATCTCCAGATTAGTTGATTCCTCTTTAGGAGCTTCGAAGGAGGGGTAGAAGGAAGAGGATGAAGTGGAAGAAGAATGAGAAGACAACTGCGAATTTGAGCTCAAACTGAGACCAGAATTTGAACTTACAACCGAATTCTCTGCTCTTGTACGAACAGAGAGGGGTTTGTTCAGTTTCCTCTCAACGGTCTCCTTGACTTCTACACGATGATCAGGAGGCAAGAGTTGCAACACAATTTCTCTTGCCGAGTTTGAAGAAACAGGAGTGGGGTGAGGGAGACCCGACCGATCGCACCAATTCGCAATAGCGGTTTTCAGCGCCGCGTTGGAGATCAAAGGAGGCGGAGAAGAGGATGAGAGGTCGAGAGGCGGCGAGACAGAGGGAGGCGAGAAGGAGAACTCAGCGCAAACCTCGATACAAGCGCGCTCAAAGGTGTGACCTGTGGGGAGTATAACTGGATCGGCCATGAGGGAACCTGAGACGGGACAGAGAAACTCAGGCGGAGTGGTAAAGGAGGTGGAGGAGCAAGGAGAGGAGGTGGTGGTGGTGGAAGGAGAAGAGCGGTGGAAAGAGAACTTCCATCTCGACCTCCCGCTTCCCATGGTTTATAAGTAACTTATCGTGTTAAGCTTTTTCTCTGTTCTCTGCTTTTGGGAATTTCTGTAATTGGGAATAAAGAAATTGAGGAGAGCAAACGAGGTTGGAGCAAGGGATAAAAGAAAGAAGGGAAAAAGGTGAGCTTGGGAAGAGCAAGCAACTTGGTCGAAAACTTTGTACCATTGAGTGTACAACTACTGTTACATTATACCTGATTAACGTGTAGCGGGTTGTTGTCTGAGATGAAAACGACCCGCTACAAATGGTTAACTGTTATACTGAGAAGATGAAAGTGAAGTTAGTGGAGTGAGGATTCTTCGCCATTAAGCGATCGCTGTTCGAAGCCTAATTGGAAAATACAGTGTTACGCTTCGAGATTCGTGCCAGAATAAAAAGAACGATTCAGATTTCATTCTACATGGTCCGGTTATCCTGTACCGCGCTGGCGGGCTTGACCTTGAGTTTGTGGTATAAACGAGTAAATCTATCCCGTTGATTTGACATCAAGGGTCCCACCGGTATCGCGATCACGTGGTAGGAAATTCAGGATAGATTGTATTAGAATAAACCGAATTTTTTTTTTTATTCTTTGAGAGATTTAATAAATAAAAAACCGGAAAAATAATTTATTTCTAAAGATATTTTTTCTAGTAGGCATTACTGTTTTTTTTTATCAAATATTGTATTTCGACGGCTCTGATGCACTTCCTATTAGGCCGTTTCAAAGAAGATAAATAATAAAAAAAATATTAGAATTAGTGATTATAATATAATATAGATAAAATTTGAATTTAATTCGTTAATATATATATATATATATATAATGCTCAGATGTTTATATTCTTTGAAAATAATATTTAATTTTGTAAATTTATAAATAATACAAGTAACCTACATTCTGTCAGAGATGTGTCAAAAAAAATTAAGAAATAATGTGGATATTATTTGAAAAGTTTTTTGCTGTGATAGCAGAATTTTTTTTTAATAAATTACAAGAGCTATTGTTTTGCGGCTAAAATCAAAAGAGGAGGGGTGTTTGATAAGTGAAGTATTTAACGTGCTTTAATGCATGAAATGGAAGTGTTTTAAAGTGTTTAACAAGAAGTAAAGTTAAAACACCTCCTCAGATTAGTAAAGTTAATCATCCTATTATATGACTTTGACAGTTTTTCTTATTTTTATGATTTCACGGGTTAACATAATACATAATAACAATTTAATTATTTATTTAAGACTACTTCATCTAATTAGGATTTTTTTTTATATAAAATTTGAAATAAATATTTTAACTAAAGCAACCAAGAGGAAAAAAAAAACTACAAAAATAGCATCCATCAGTTTGGGAAACTGGTGGAGATTTTATGGGGCTCTCTACACCGGTTTCGGAAACCGGTGCAGTCACTTTAAGCTCTGCCACAGCGGCCACACGTACCGCTACACGAAATACCGCTACACCGGTTTCGCAATCCGGTGCGGCTCCAAAAATTTCCTACACCGGATTGCGAAACCGAAAAATTTAATCCAAGCCACACCGGTTTCCCAATCCGGTGTAGGCTTTTTTTGTGGATTTTCTGTGGCGAGTCCACAGCCTGATGGGAAAATAGGTCAACCGGGTTAGAAAACTTCTCCACCGGTTTCGGGGTCCGATGCAGAAGACGTCTTTAATTCCACACCGGTTTCGGAAACCGGTGGAGACTACTTTTAAAAAAAAAATTCTAGATTGACTGGTTTGGTTAAGAAAATGGTTATAATTTCTATATAAAAAAAAAAAAAATCATCTATTTACTTCACTACTGTCTACTGTCAAGAATCAATATTATAAACAAACAAATAAAATATACCTTTTTTTTTAATTCATTTGTCAAGTGCTAAGAAAGAGTCCACCTATAAGAATGCGTCGGCACGTTACGAAATTTACCAAATTATGTAAGGTAAAAAATGTACTTGCTTTGTTATTTTTCTTGAGGCTGAAGTATTATGCATATTGTATATATAATATATATTAGTATGTACCTTGAATTATTATTTTTATTTTTGAAGTGCAAACGGTCGATTTAATTCAATACATTCAATATTTTTCTCGTACGAAAATGTACCCGCAGATTAAATTTTATATATTTTTTTATAATTTATGTATTATTATTTTTAGATATTTAGAAATTCACTTAATTAATAAATTGTAGAAAAGTGGTAACTTTCTGTCTATTAATAGAGTTAGTAAACAAAGTTTTAAAAATTGTATAATTTAGACAGCAATTACTAGATATCATGTTGAATGGTTAAAATTAACTATTTAAATTTTAAAAACAAAATTATTAATTTATAATACAGACCAATATGCAATATGTGTATTACCGGAAACTCAGACAACATATAACATGAATATTCTTACAGTATATCCAACGCTTAGCAACTTCAGTCTAAAAATTATTTAATGGTGTATTTCTAAATTAATTGGAAGGTATCTAAATTAATTTGTACATCAGCGTGCTATACAATCACTATCCAATTATAAAGCAAACATCGCCGTCCCTTGTTTCTTTGTTAGAATTGCCTTCAAAGGCTCAACTCAACTTTTATGTGTGATGTTAGTAGGCTGTTCAAATTTGGCAGCTGTTGTCAATTTTTGAAGATGTTAGTAGGCTGTTAGGACTTTGATAATCCATGATTTGAATTAGAAATAATTGTGAGACTTATAATACTTTGCAATGCTTAGATTGTTGGATAAATTTTTAGAAATTCAGTTAGTCAGAAATTAATTAAAATAAATCAATTTGAAATAGAGTTAAACGTTTCCGTTCTTATCATGTAAGAGTTGGAATCACTATTAAAATAATTCGAAAATATCGCAACTTAGGGTATGGTCATAGAAGCGACTAATAATAACTCTGCAGTATGCAACAGTTTTGATAAAAATTTAATAAAATTAAGATAAAATGAAATAGAAAAATAAATCAAAAGAGATTCATTTTCTGTGGGATCCATTATAAGGAAAGAGTTTATATATTAATTCTTGGATTCTAAACAGAGATAAAGTCATAAGTTGCTACAGTAGTCTTTATAGTCAATTAAAATATGAACTTTTTTTTAGTTAAGCCACTTAAGTTTGTAAATATTACAAATGGAGATTTTAAGCAAATACATTAAATTGGAAATTTTAAGTTTTAATTAAAATAAAGTTTCAACATGATCTCCAAGTATATTTTAATCAAATTTTGAGTCTTAAGCAAATATATTGCATCGGGGAGGCTGATCACCTCCTGGGCTATACGTAGATCTATCTATTATACAAAAAGTTAATTTGAATCATTTAACATGATCTCTATATAAAAATGTACTTATGAATTAAATTTTACATTTTTAAAGTTTTTTCTCATTTTGAGTTTTAAGCCATTATTTTTGGATGGTCCACTTTTAGCTCGGATGATTTTCTACTTATCTAAAAGAAATAATAGAAAAAAAAAATACAATTTAGTTTCCAAATAAATTTTAATATGAAAATCATACTGAATAATTCATATTGACTATTTAAACTTTAAAAAACAAAAAAAAAATCTTTTAGCATTGAAAAATTTGTGCATTGCAAAGTAAGACGACCTCGAAAAATAAGGTCAGAAACTCAGAATGCTTCCCTTTAAAAAATATATTAATAATATTAATAATGCGTTTGTTTATAAAGACAGAGTGATTGTAACGAATGTGAAGTCATGTCAACGATTTAATAACATGATTAATAAGGTATTATAACTTATATCACATTCAACAATCACAATCATGTACGATTTAAAAACATGGAATATTGAAACTATTAATATCCTTTCACTTTCAATTTATTTTCCGAAACAAAATCAATCGCGTCTTATATATATAGAATTTTCCTCGCGCATTAAATGAGACGGTGACATAAATTTCTGATTCTGACAAAATCAAGTAATCGGCTACACAAAATAATAAATTAAGAAAAATAAAAGATTCCTCATGAGATCTGTTGAAGATGAAGACTAATTAGGAGATAATTAACAAAATCCAAAAATTTGTAAAATGTATCAATTTCACCTTTTTTCTTGTTTTTTTTTTTTATAAAAAACATTCACAGCTTCTGCGAAGGTGTGAGGAGGAATCGAACTCTCGACCTCTGAGTAACCAACAGTTCTAGAATTTATTTTCGTGCTGCCTCCACTTTAATTTCACCTTTATCTTCATAATATTTAATTTGATGTATTAAAACGGTAGTAAATTTGTAATTAGCTGAATTAGACAATTAATAAATAACTAAAAAAAGTAACACTAGATGCATTTCAATGATTCTTCGGAATATCTCCTTTTTCATTTTTACAAAATAAAAAAAAATTGCTGTTAAATTTTCGGAAATTGCTTTTTTTTTTCTTCTAAAATCAGCAACAATTTTAGTATATATAACTTTGTCCGTTTGAAATTAATGAGTCTTTAATTTTGCTGATTAATTAATTAGTAGTCTAATCTATTTAATCGGTCGATGATACCGTATCCATCTAACAACGCGTTACGCGGGCTCTTTGATTGTTTGTTCCAACAATGGTCAATGGTCAAATATATATATGGAGGAGAATTTCAATGGATAGTCATGGCCTCATCTTATTTCATTTTCATGAGACATTCATTGTTTCCCATGTTGACCTTGTAGAAGCATTGAATACCTGTATACTGCTCCCTTTGACTTGGCATCACACATATTCTTTTTATTTTTTTAGAAGTGCAATTTAAGATTGTCATTTGAAGCATGTTCTAGTGACCATAGTCACAAGATTTATGAATTATTTGCGAATTATTTATAAATAATTTGTTTTTTTGTGATACAAAATCAAATGTCGAATTATTTTGTTGATCGAACTTTGACAGAATCTTTTTATTATTTTAGAAGTGCAATTTAAGATTATCATGCTTCAAGCATGTTCTAGTGACCATAGTCACAAGATTTACTTATTATTTGTGAATTATTTACGAATAATTCATTTCTTTTGTGATACTGAATCAGGCGCCGAATTATTTGGTTGATGAACTTTGAGCAAATTATTTGTAAACAATCCACGAATTTTTTCCGAATTTTACAAATTATTCACGAATCTTTTTCGTATTTTTTCCGAAACATTTCTTTTTTGTTTTTTTATCTCTTGCAGGACTGAGATATATGATCTGGATACCGAAATTATTTTCAAATCATGAATTTTTAATCTCACCGAACCGAACCGAATACATTTGTCACTATGATAGTGACAACTTGTTATTTTTGTTTTATAATTTTATTAATAGTACAAATTCAAAGATTATGATATTAACACTATTCATTTTTTAATTTATTAACATAATATTATCTAAGTGTTTTAGTATAGAGAAAAATTTAGCCTTTATTAATTATTTTCTTTACAGAGTGTTTTTCTCTTATATATTATTACAGGATTTTCGTTCTTAAAAAGTTATGTTTATATAATATATAAAAGTTAAGTTAATAAAAAGCTTAGAAATATTAATATGTCTATCCGAAATTCATAATAAGCCTACGCATCCTCCTAACAAGTTTATAAAATTGTTTGTTTGAATTTAGTTGATGTTGAAATAATTGGAATTTGAATTGTATAATGAAAAACTATTCATTTCTATAGATTTTAGCAAAGGTTTAAATATCGTTTATCGCGTCATAGCGGAGTGGCTAAAAAAATAGCGCTATGTCTAGCGCGCTATAGCGCTGATAGTGTCATAGCTTTTATGATTTGAAAACGCTATATCGGCACTATATGACAAGTTTAAATTATACAAGGTAGTATTAAAAACATTTTTTAAATTTAAACGGTTTGTGTTAATTTAAATAAAATATTTACAGTTTAAAATATCAAAGTCATTTTAATTTTCATAATTAATGAAGAAATTATAGACAGAATCTAACGAACTCTACACGCCTTAACTTTTAATTATCATAATTCAACTAATCATATTTCTTATTAAAAAAAATCAAAATTAAATATTTAATTCTTCATATATATTAATTACCCGTAATTATTCGGTTGAAATCAACTGAAATGTTAGCTTTTCATGTATTGCATACTTTTGACTTTGAAATAAAGATTCAATCGCCAAACGGGAAGAGACAAAATTTCTGAACGGAGTAATGAATGAATGGCGCACTCAATAATGGAATTCGGCCCAATGCACCATTTTAGAGTTCTATCTTTATCTCGTGTTCTCAGTTCTTCTCACCGTGCCGTGTGCAAGTAAAAGTGTATTTATTCCTTCGAAGTTCATTAAATGAGAGGCCAATTTCCCAAGGGGATTTAAAAAAAAAAAAATAGAACTAATTTTAAATATTTCAAAAAATCAAGCGATATTTCTAAAGAGAACGGGAATGAAAATTTTTGAAAGGTCGAAATACTATGTGCGTGTGCTGATTTTCGAGGAAGTCTGAGTGAATTTTATTTTTTCACGCGCACAGCAAACTGCCAAACAAGTCCTTAATAGAGGCACAAACACATTTGCTATATTGATCCGCTGGATCGGTGAAGTCATTTGTTATTGATTTCCATAGTCATATTGTATGGATGGATGGAGCAAACGTGTTTGTACTGGTGGAGTCTTTTTTTATAGAATGTTTATAAAATAAAAAAGATCTCCAAAGTGGAATCATCTAAGGAATTCTGTATCTAACATAATATTTTTGTTTATATCTGGACTGTCCGATATAAATCAACACTCATATTAAAGAGAGTCCGTACATTCCATAAATTCTACTATGAACTGTTAAAACCGATTTACTTTATAAATGATGTGTTTACATGCAAAATTTATAAATATTTGAATTAATTTAGTATAAAGTTAAACGTAAAGAAAACTGTATATTATTTAATTTAATGCATTCATTTTTTATTATTATTTTTAACTGATTGACTTTAAACTATATTAATTTGAAATTTATATATTTTACATTAAATGCATTACTCATGAATTAGATCGGTTTTAACAGTTTGAATTCATTTTTTAAAATCAATTCAATATATTTTGAAGTTAAACTCATCATTGTCATGTTGTGTAATTTTTTTTTGTGTCTGTATCATGAAATTTTTTTGGTTACATACATTTCATCCCTCGATTGAAAATGATAGCGATTAAATGACAATAATATGAGAAAATGGTAGTCACTAAATGATAAAAATATAGGAAAATGATAGTATAATTAAATGACAAAATTATGGGAAAATGGTGGCATTTAAATGACAAAAATATAAGAAAATGATAGTGATTAAATGACAAAAATATAGGCAAAAGACAGTGATGAATTAAATGACAAAAATTTGGGAAAATGATACTGATTAATTGACAAAAATATGGGAAAATGATAGTTATAAGACAATTGTTAGCATTAAATTAAGGTGGTCCTTAGATATACGACAGCAATTGTTATATACCTCACAAAATTAATAATACAGACACGAGCCGACTTGGATCCATTATAAGTCAATCATTAAATTAAGGAAATAAATCTGCTGTTATTCCAAAGGGATAAAAGGACTCTGTTATTTCAATCTTAGCCATTGACTTTGGTTGAGATTCACACATGAAAAAATAATTTTGTTTTAGATTCGTGGGTGAAATTTTTTGAATGGTTGAGATAGGAATAACAGGATCCTTTTATCCCTTTGGAATAACAGCAGATTTATTTCCTTGAATTAAATTAGATCTTTAGCACCGCATGAGTCTAAGGAGACAGATTATTTTTATTTTTGATGATATTTTCAGTGGGGTTGTGTTGTGTGTATCAACTCTGCACGTGGATTTTGTCAGAATTTACTCTCTTTTTTTTTTGAGGAGTCAGAATTTACTCTTAACACTTAACAGTAACAGTATGGTATTCCCTCAAAAAAAAAACAGTATGGTAGCTACATGGAATAAATAAAGCGTGTGAATTAAGGCAGCTGGAGCTCAGTTTTAGTCAGTTGCAACAAGTGCACCAGAATATATTTTTTTTCTTACCATTCGGAAAAAAAAAACCAAAAAATCTGATTAGAATTTTATTTTTAACACGGCTGCAATGTGAAAATGCTATCAGAAATTGAGTGGTTGCAACGTGAAAGAAAACACGTTGATTTTCTTAATTTTGATCAAAGTTGAAAAAAGGGGGTTGTTGGTCACAACACGAAGTTGCGGCCATGTCAAAAAAAAAATTTCTTAGATATTTTTATTTTTGATTTATATATATATTTTTTTGTTTGGAATGGTAAACTAAAAATTTCGGCAACTGCACACTTTCTATTAACGATTTACTCCCATTAAAAATATTATTGGGTGCTCTGTTTCATGATGCAATGGTTGCATACTGTCTCTCTCTTGTACAAATGAAAAATATTGATATTGTAAGTTTGTAATTGAAGTGAGATTACTATGCGGATCCATATATGTTCTTTTTGTTTGTTTTTTGACGATGCCATTTTTCTATTTTCAATGTGTAAATAATCTATTTAAACCGGTCAATATAATCTTTGTATAAAAATATACTTAAATGTTAATTTTTATATTATTTTTAGTATTATTTGAACCGCAGAAGGAAATAATATGTCGCTTACAGCTAGATGATATTTATAAAGATTAAAATCTGAACTATATCAAATTTTAATAGGTTTTTTTCTTTAAATGTTTATGTAGGTGAACTCTCTTCGTAAAATATTAAATGTGTGCTTGTAATTTACTGGTATTTTAATTGTAATTGTGAAGACTTGAGTTAAATATTTTACATTTTACATTTCAGTATCTCTAATCTAAAGTTTCTAGTTATGCTTCGATGGGCAGCTGGGTTGAATCGCACTATTGACATGATTCCACTTTTCTGTTGTGCTATTGTGGCAGAGAGAAAAAATGGTGAAATCGCACCGATTTTGCGGTCCGACCCAACTGCCCATATTAAAAGCACATCAGAGTTGTTCGACAATAAAGATTTAAGAGTGAGTGATTAAGAGTTTAAGGAGCACAAAAAAACTGATATTCAGTTGTCTTAACCCATATCAAATTCTTATAGTTCAAATAAAAAGAGACTAAAGGAACTTATTTTAATCTGCATTAAAGAATCAATATTTGACATAATTAAGTATCTAAAAAGCTTAAATAAAACAGATTAAGCTTTAAGTAAACTTAATACCTTATTACCAAACAACCCATCATTCCATTTGTTTTCAGGAAACAAAATCTGTCGTTCCCTTTCCTACAAAAACAAATATTTAACTAAAAAAATCTTAATTCTGGTCCCTCCATTTAAAATGACATTAATTAGTTGGCAAAAAAGAAAAAAAAGAAATGGGAAAATGATAGTGATATTATCAGATCTACTTGGTTCAGATGATCAAACCATGATTTACAATTAGGAACAAAAAAGAGGTGGTCCATAACTCCATATACGACCCAACTATTGCGTCAAAAATATAATATAAATATATATAGATACGAGCCGACTGCCAAGCCAGTGGAAGTGGGTGAGAGACAGGGATTGGCTTGTCCTAGGAAAAACATAGAATTCAGACTTGGATCCATTTTTAAGTCAAGCATTAAATAAGGTGTTAGCACGTACCGCAAGACTCCAAAGCGACATATTATTTCCTTTTTTTTCAGGATATTTCATGTGTACAGTGTACCAACTCTAACAAATGGTAGCTCGATGGAATGAATAAAGCTCGTGAATGAAGGCACCACGAGCCCAGTTTTAATCAGTTGCAAGTGCATACTTTGTTTTAACAGCATTGTTTTGTGCTAACTAACAACACTGATTTGTACTAATGATAAGAAATTATGCAAGCTCACAACCTACCAATATGAGCACGAGTACAGAAAATCCTACAGGCTCACTATTTACTAATTTGAGCGTAGTAACTTTTGGTTCTGCTATATTTTTTTTTTTTTCTGATTTTTGTTGTCTACTTTTGTTAAGGAATTCAATTGTAATATTTTAAGTACTGATATAGATGTGTATGTACTGGTACGAATTAATGTGTAACTGGTTTGATCCTGATTAATGAAATATCGCCTAAGGACTTTCAACCAAAAAAAAAAAGAACTAGGGTGTTTTTAAGTTCATCAAGCGTGTTTGTAGTGGTGTAGTCAGAATTTGAGTTAGGAGTGGATAAAAAAATTTGGATTACCTGACCAGTGGACAAAATTAACTTATATACTTGAATCATTTTAATCAATCTCACCAAATTCTTAATAAGATTTAAACAGAAATTAAGAAAAACATTAATACTCAACAATTTTAGTCAATTATTAGTTGTAATTTGCAATTTAATTCATTCGATTGAATTGCAGTATTGAATTGTCAAATAATAGGGGTAGGCAATTTAATTTTTAGGAGTAGGCATGCCAATATATTTATACTACTTCATATTCGATTTTAAAATTTTAGGAGTAGACAATTACCTACTCCTGTTACATGGTGGCTCTGTCATTGTCTGTTTGTTAACTTAACTGTAAAACATATCAAATTGGTTTCAAACGACGAATCCAAACCATTAAAATCTTTCTACCTTACGATGATGTGTCTACATGTGAAAATTTTAAAGTTTCGAATTAATTTAGTATAAAATCAAGTGGTCAAAATTAGAAGGTTTAGAAATTAAATTTGATACATTCATTTTTTGAATGTCTTTTGACCACTTGACTCTATACAAAATTAATTTACAATTTTCAAATTTTCAAATGTAGACACATGACTCGTAAGGTAGAAGAATTTCAACGGTTTGGATTTATCATTTGAAGCTAATCCAATAGATTTTAGAGTTGAGTTCACAAAAGGATTTGGTGAACTTAGGAACACCCTAGTTCTACTCCATATTCAAAATATTATTCAGGGCTCTCTTTCATGATGCAATGGTTGCATTTGCTTACTATGATATCTCTCTAGTACAACATGAAAATATTGATATTGTACTTGGAGTGAGACAACTATGTCGATCTATTTCTTTATTTTTATAAATCTAAATAATAGATTTGAATCGATCAACATAATCTCAATATGAAAATGTACTTGAATGTCAATTTTTACATTTTTTTTAGTAATTTTTAGTATTATTATAGATAAGTAGCAAATCAATTGATCTAAAGATTATGAAGTCTGAACCATCCGGAAGTAGCGACTTTCTAGATACTTAAAAAATAGTTAATTTGCCAACGGCTGTAATTTAATTCGTTGAATTTTAAATGATTAAGATAAAAAATTATGCAATTGTGATTTTATGTTGCAATGTATTAATGTTTATTGTGTTAAAATTTGGATTTAGTTCTCTGAACAATCGCTATACTGATTCTCTTCTTACAATTTCTTCATATGAATATTGGCATAAAAACAATTAACCGACAACATTTCTTTCGTTCTTTTTTATATTATTGATGACAACAAAATAATAAATTAATTAATATATTTATTCATTAAAATATTGATTATTTTTATTACATTTTAAATAGAGATAAAGACAAAATAGTTAATTTCATTACATAAAAAAAGAGAAATTATAAAAAAAAATATTATTAAGGATGAAAATATTGACTTAATTCATTTTTTATTTAAATTTTGAATCCGTAACAAAACACTGACAAAATACTACAACTTTCACAAGAAGATATTTTTTAAGTACCACGCATCCTTCCAATGGAAGACTCCAAAACGACAGATTATTTCCATTTTCATGCTATTTCCTGTGGGGCTCTGTTGTATAAGTATTCACTCTGCATCTTTATATATATATAAAAAAAAACCTCTGCATCTGGATTTTGTCAGAATTTACTCTACCAAAAGTTGGCTAAATGGAATAAATAAAGCGTGTGAATAAAGGAAGCAGAAGGACAGTTAGTCTGTTGTAGCTCCACATCTTTTAAGTTTTATAAGTTTTAATATATGGCTAAATGAAAGCTTTATTACTTTTAAATTTTAATATATTCCTACTGGTTTGGAATTAATAAAAAAAAGCTCCACATTTTTTTTTACTGTTTTACCACACATCTTCAAAATATTATCAATATTGATCTTTGTCTACTAAATTTTATTAATTAAAAAAAAAAGAGATCCACACAGGAGTCTCATGGATATCAAAACAAATTTGATTTGATACTCTATCAGAGTTGTCCAATCCGCATTAAGATTAATTTATTTTGATATTCGGTCGAAGTCGTTTAATCTGCATCAAAATTTGTGCACACTTGATCCGAATGAATCTTGACTGCGTGAAACTTGATACGCATCTAACAGCTCTAATCAGACATCAGACTAAATTTAGTCCAATTCTCATCGGGCCGTCTCTGTTTCACACTGCACATAATTTATGAACAACTAAAAGAGGTTAATTGTGAAAAAAAATATTTTGACATATAAATTTTAGATTTTTTGTTATTAAAAAATTAAAAAATAAAAGTATGATAGAAACACATAAAATAGAGCACTTCAAACCCCCCTCTTATTAAAATTAGAATTTTTTAAGAATTACTCATCACAATTTAAGATAAATAATTACTGAGTACTGAGGATTCCGGCTTTAATTGCGTTGGTTATCAGAAACAAGAGAACATGGATGAAATGATTAGAAATCTTAAAATTGGCAGCAGCACAAACAAAAAGGTGGTAAAAAGCAGATAACTTTACAAAGAAAAGGCAGTGTCTTTGCTTATCGTTCATCAGAGATTCAAAAATGTATACATAAACAAACAAATAATGCAGCTTTCTTTACAGATAACAAACACCACACACACACACGAGATCGATGGCACTGAATAAAGGTGGTGTTCAGATTGCCTTTAGTATTTTTAGGTTTCAGTTTCACATATATGGTATCACTGGTACACTATTATAGTGCTCAGGTTTAGTCTATGTATTGGAATATTTGTTCTGAAAAGCTGCATATTTATTTTGGGAGGTATTTTCTTTGGAGAATTTGGTTTAAACTTTTCAGTTTAGCATTGTATTTATCTTGAACCGGATAACAATTTCACATTTTCAAAATTGAGTGAGGCTATGAGTTATTTATAGCTCACTTTGGTCTGTATTTAACATTAATATCTTTGTTTATAAAGTTTAAACAGTCGATATGATCTGTTAAGCATGATTATGATTAGCATATATATATGACATGTATGTAGATCATATTTTCTATTATTTAGAATTTTTTTTACTTTTTTTTAGATAGGTAAAAAATTACTTAATTTAAAAATATGAAATCATTCGATAGCAATGATTTTCTACTTACTGGTTCTGAATACCATTGACATTATCTTAGTTCGATATAATGACAAAGGATGGGCATTTTTTTTAAGTAAAGATTAGAGGTCAAGCTACCAAATATTTTTTAATATGTAAAACAAAAAATTCTTCATTCAAATTTCAAACATGCAGTCTCTCAAACAAAGAATGGAAAGTTGTACCAGTTCCGTGGGAATTCATAATCAAATTCATCTATGTTTCATTCCAATTTTTGCTTTCCCTGCTTTTATTTCTATTTAATCCGCCTGGAAATGAGCAAATTTCCTTAATTTGCTTGCCGCGTGAAGATGCTTGAGAAAAATATTATATATTGTTTGCATGCCACTTGAATTTTTTTTTCTGTTTCATTTTGGAAAAGCCACAAATAAATGTTTAAGCTTTTGCCATCTAGTATTGAAGCTTTTTTATAACATAAATAAAAGCAATATAACTTTACAGTTTTCAAATCGATATTTATTTTAAATTTTCTTTTATATCGTTCTTCCAGTTCAATTGTGGGTCTGATAATGGACCTACACTTTTGTGACTTTAAATTTAACATAATCATTATGCCAAGCAAAAAAGTTTAAATAGGTTGTCCCCATAGCACCTTGTTATTAAGTTGGTACCGTGTCCGTGTCGGTTAGTTCCGACACAGCACCAACACTGTGCAACATCAATTATATATCTTAGAAAGATAGCATCCTATTAGGTCAATATATTTCTCAACAAAAGCTATAAAATGTCCACCAAATTTATACAAATGGACTGAAAATTGATTTATTTTTGTAAATTTTGCAAAATAAAAAAGAGAGGACATGCCCATGTTCTTTATTTATGTGCATGGTTTAAAAAAGGTGCAACCAATGAGAGGGTTCAGCACAACTCAATAAGTGTTTTTGGCCATAAAAGAGAAAGTTCTCTTATCTCTGGTATGAAAACAAATAATGGTGCATATTTAATTGGTATATACTAAAGCATTATGATGCCCCAGCACCAACACAAACACCCTTACAATCTGTTATTTGTTTATTCTTGCTCCTAGAAGAAATATTTTTTTAAATCTTGTTCACATCTTGGGCCCCAAAATGGGAATAATGCTAGTTAGATTGGCACTATGTTAATAATAATAAATATTTTGGAAAAAATCAAAGCAGTGTAGGATTGTTATCTGAAGGTAAAGTGCATAGAAAAAGACATTAATTCTGTTTGGAAGGATAATATTTCGGCGCAATGCCTTTTTCCTTTTGTCAATCATGGTAGAAATTAATTACTGATGATGACTTTTACATCTCTATCATCTTTTGGTTAAATATTCAAGACCTAATTTCATAACTAACCCTATGTGAATTCATATCATCTGAGGTAACGGAATATTTATGTTTAGATTTGAACTGTCCGAATCAGAATCAACACCAATATTAATGGGGTCCGTACATTCCATCTCAAATATAATTAGTCTGATGGACGGTCCAGATCTAAATAAAAAATACTATGTTACCTCAGAGGATGTGGATTCAACCCTATCTAAGATTCACATCCTCTCTCTTACTGCACAAGAAATTCTTTTAGAATTATTGAATCTGGATCATTCATTTTAACTTGGTACGAATCTCAAAGCCCAATAATACTGCCCCTATTCCCCGAATCTCAAACCGTAAAGTGATGCAAATCCTCCGTATTAAATTAGTAATAGAGAGAATACAGACCCCCCTATCTAAGCCTCTAGAAGTATTCTCCTCCTTACCGTTGTACAAGTATTTGCTTTATCACAGTTTCAGCCTGAGAACCTAACACGGCACATGTTGTCAAAAAGTGGCATATCTTGGCAGGAAATTTAAGGTCATGCAGATGGAATTCATAACATTATATTCATGTTTAGATTCGGACCGTCCGATCATAACTTTAATTTTTGTGCAGATTTTAATTGAACGGTTCAGATCTAAACAAAAATATTCTGTTATCTTAAAGTATATGAATTCATGTAAATGTTACATGGATTAATTCCGTTAGTAAATCTTCTGGCATATTTTGCATCCTCATTTATTTTCCTTTATGATGTATCAATGATCTGGTCTTTGTCAACCTGACTATCGCTTTCGACTTTATAACATAGATTTTTTTTTCAACAGAATTGATAGCCCCAAATTATGACTTAATTAGGCGGTGAATTTTGTAGTGTATCCGTATCAAATTATCAACACTGCCAATTCAAATCGATGAGATTAGTACTGCTACGCTGCTGCAACGAAGTAGGCTTCAAGGCCCAATAAGGCCCAATAAGATAAGCAAGGTCCATGCATGGGCCGTAATGCCTGGTCCAAGCTATTATTTCCAAGAAGCCCCAAAATGAGCTTAACAGAGACGCCGAAATAAAATAGATGCAAAAGCTACTGGTACATGAATAGAAATAACATAGATGCAAATTGACAATTGAGGACCTAATCCAGAGTTAAAAGACATACGAAATTTTATTTATAAATTAAAAAGCTTTTTTTTTTTTTTATTTTTTTTTTTTATGGCCACATCGTTTGAACTCCAAATATTATCAATTTAGACAATACCTGAATTTGAATACTTGTCTCATTTTGTGAGAATACATGTTTCAACCACCTCAGCCGTTATTGGTCAGAACACTATTCTCATAAAAATATCAAAAGTGATTTAAAATGCATCAAAACATTAAACATTAATCCTCATTTAAAATAGCCATAACCATGCCATAGAAGCCTCAAATGCTCTATATATCCATCAATGCTGGTACTCTGAACCCTCTAAAATTTGTATACAGATATGCCAAATTTCATTATCTACTACCTACCCATCATTGCAAGTGAAATTCTCAATACATCTCGGATCAGAAAATGTTTATGCTTTTGCTATCTAGTATTGAAACTTTTTTATAACATAAATAAAAGCAATAAAAGCAATAGAACTTTACAGTTTTCAAATCGATATTTATTTTAAATTTTCTTTTATATCGCTCTTCCAGTTCAATTGTGGGTCTGATAATGGACCTACACTTTTGTGACTTTAAATTTAACATAATCATTAAGGCAAGCGAAAAAGTTTAAATAGGTTGTCCCCATAGCACCTTGTTATTTAGTTGGTACCGTGTCCGTGTCGGTTAGTTCCGACACAGCACCAACACTGTGCAACATCAATTATATATCTTAGAAAGGTAGCATCCTATTAGGTCAATATATTTCTCAACAAAAGCTATAAATGTCCACCAAATATCTAAAAATGAACTGAAAATTGATCTAGTTTTTGAAAATTTGCAAAATTAATTAGAGAGGCCATTCCCATGTGCTTTATTTATGCCCTTATGGGACTGAGATGACCTGCCCCCGGGGGATAGGATTTTCCTGCCCCCAGTGAGACTGACAAGTGGGTCCAGACAGATTTATAAATTTAAATATTAGTTTTTACTTTTGGTGTGGTCCACGTGTCAGTGACTCAGGGGCAGGAAAATCCTGCCCCCTAGGGGGCAGAGAATTCGGTCCCTTATTTATGTGCATGGTTTAAAAAGGTGCAAATAATGAGAGGGTCCAGCACAACTCAATATGTGTTTTTGGCCATAAAAGAGAAAGTTCTCTTATCTCTGGTATGAAAACAAATAAAGGTGCATATTTAATGAGTGTAGTTAAGCTCAAAACGTTTGTTTCTAGTTTTTGAAACAAACGATTCGGTTTTTCAATTTTCAAAGTCCAAACAGTCGATTCAAACCGTTAGATGTTCAATTTATATTAAAATGTATTTGGAGACTAAATTTTACATTTTCAATTTTTTTTTTACTATTTATTAAGATGGTTTGAAAATAACTGATTTTATTATACTTCTGCACTATTGAAAAACGACTTTCAAACCATCTTTATAAACAGTAAAAAAATTCCCAAAAATATAAAAATTTGGTCACCAAGCACATTTTAATATAGATTGAATATCTAACGGTTTGAATCGATTGTTTGAATTTTGAAAATCGAAAAACGAATCATTTGTTCTGAAAGCTAGAAACAAATGTTTTGAGCTAAGCCACACTCCATATTTAATTGGTACATACTAAAGCATTATGCCCCAGCACCAACACAAGCACCCTTATAATATGTTATTTGTTTATTCTTGCCCTCAAGTGTTTTCTTTCCCTTTTTTTTTTTAAAATCTTGTTCACATCTTGGGCCCCAAAATGGGAATAATGCTAGTTAGATTGGCACTATGCTAACAACAATAAATAATTTGGAAAAAATCAAAGCAGTGTAGGATTGTTATCTGAAGGTAAAGTGCATAGAAAAAGACATTAATTCTGTTTGGAAGGATAATATTTCGGCGCAATGCCTTTTTCCTTTTGTCAATCATGGTAGAAATTAATTACTGATGATGACTTTTACATCTCTATCATCTTTCTGTTAAATATTCAAGACCTAATTTCATAACTAACCCTATGTGAATTCATATCATCTGAGGTAACGGAATATTTATGTTTAGATTTGGACTGTCTGAATCAGAATCAACTCGAATATTAAGGGGTCCCGTACATTCCATCTCAAATATAATTAGTTTAAATTCGGATGGACGGTCCAGATCTAAATAAAAAAAATACTATGTTACCTCAGAGGATGTGGATCCAACCCTATCTAAGATTCACATCCTCTCTCTTACTGTACAAGGGAATCTTTTAGAATTATTGAATCTGGACCATTCATTTTAACTTGGCACAAATATCAAAGCCCAATAATACTGCCCCTATTCTCCCGAATCTCAAACCGTAAAGTAATGCAAATCCTTTGTAGTAACAGAGAGAATACACATCCCCCTATCTAAGCCTCTAGAAGTCTTCTCCTCCTTGCCATTGTACAAAAATTTGCTTTATCACAGTTTCAGCCTGAGAACCTAACACGGCAGGAAATTTAAGGTCATGCAGATGGAATTCATATCCTCTAAAGTAACATTATATTCATGTTTAGATTCGGACCGTCCGATCAGGCTAATTTGGTCCGAAGTGGAATGTATGAAGCTCCCTTTAATATTTGTGCAGGTTTTAATTGAACGGTCCAGATCTGAACAAAAATATTCTGTTATCTTAAAGTATATGAATTCATGTAAATGTTACATGGATTAATTCCTCATTTATTTTCTTTATGATGTCTAAATGATCTGGTCTTTCTTTCTAGTTAAGGTCAACCAGATATCTATCGCTTTCGAATTTATAACATAGATTTTTTCAACGGAATTGATAGCCCCAAATTATGACTTAATTAGGAGGTGAATTTTGCAGTGGATCCGTATCAAATTATCAACACTCCTAATTCATGAGATTAGTACTGCTGCGCTGCTGCAACGAAGTAGGCTTCAAGGCCCAATAGGGCCCAATAAGATAAGCAAGGTCCATGCATGGGCCGTGTTGGCTGGTCCAAGCTATTATTTCCAAGAAGCCCCTAAACATAGATGCAAAAGCTACTGGTATCAGTAAACTGTCTCTACTGGTACATGAATATAAATAAAATAGATGCAAATTGATAATTGAGGACCTAATCCAGAGTTAAAAGACATACGAAATTTTATTTATAAATTAAAAAGCTTCTTTTTTTATTTTTTATTTTTTATGGCCCCATCGTTTTAACTCCAAATATTATCAATTTAGACAATACCTGAATTTGAATACTTGTCTCATTTTGTGAGAATACATGTTTCAACCACCTCAGCCGTTATTGGTCAGAACACTATTCTCATAAAAATATCAAAAGTGATTTAAAATGCATCAAAACATTAAACATTAATCTTCATTTAAAATAGCTATAAACCATACCATAGAAGCCTCAAATGCTCTATATATCCATCAATGCTGGTACTCTGAACCCTCTAAAATTTGTATACAAATATGCCAAATTTCATTATCTACTACCTACCCATCATTGCAAGTGACATTCTCAATACATCTGAGATCAGAAAAGTAACAATGACAGCTCAAATTAGAACAGAAAATTAAGCAAACAGCATTACTTAAGAAATCTTCTCTGTAAAATTATTATCTGTAAAGTTTGACACAAACAACTGCAAACTAGAACAAAAACTAGTCAATAAAACCAAAATATTCTTTTAAAATCATTTCAGAAACAATCTGTATGGAGACAGAGGCAGGGAGACGCCAAGTCTTGCAAACTACTTGGCATCGGACGAAATCAGGGATTTCAGTAAGCTTTCTCAGAACAAGAGACAAAAGTTCCGGCAGAAGGTCCGCCCAGTTTCTTTCTGTTTCGGTTTCAATTGCCGCCTCCTTCTCCTCCACCATGTTTTGCATTTTTGCTAAACGATTTTTGTTTGGTTTGTGCTTAGTGGAGGTTTTGGGTTTTGGTCTCAAAAAAAGGTGTGAAAAACCACATTATGTAAAAATAACCTTTTGCACAAATATCCTTTGAGGAACTCAACAGCGTATGGTTTTACTAATTAAAATACTCCTTTATTTAGCATTATTATTTTCATAAAAAGGATTAAAATCTTTATTTAAAGGTGCTATTTTGAGAGCACAATATATTTATGATATTGAGCGATGAGAGAATATTGTTGTACTTTATTTTTATACCAACTTTATCTTTATTAAAAACTCTTGGTATAATATTAAGAAATTGAATGATAATAACTATTTTATCTTTAATATTAAATTAAATTCTTTATTCCATTTTTGTTTCATTCTTTGATTTTGGAAATATCAAATTAATAACAAAGAATATATGTTGGTCACTTCATTAATAATTAATATATTTGAATCGTGAATCGTTTTCAGAACAGAAATAATTAGTAAACAAATAATTTAAAACATGAAACCAGCAAAAATGGATCTGGCTTTTTCAATAGCAAGTCTCAAAAAAAGTTCTAATTTTTTTTATTATCTTTTAACAAAAAGTGAAGAACAAAGGTTCTTCATTGATATTTTTTCTACATCAGTTTTTCTTAATGTTCAAATTTTGAAGAATTACAATATTTTTTTTTTCATGCTGAGTTGACTGTTAAAATTGTTTTAAGTTCAATAGTTCATGTGTTTGTTGTATTTATTTTGTCGATTTAATTATTATTTTTATTTTTGTTCATTTGTTTATTCTGATTTTCCAATTTCCAATTAGCTTTTAAAACATGCAAATCTGTCATGTATACCAAATCAATTTGAAAAGTACTTATTTCATTTTGAGTGCCTCATAATATAAGACCTCATATCAATATGTTTAAGCAAGATATTGTGTCATGATATGTTTAAGTCTCAGAAAAAATTTCTAAATTTCTAAACTTCTGACATTTTGACAAAAACAATGCAAACTAGAATACAAGCTTAGTCAAAATCACACAGAAATTCCATTAATATTAATTCAACATCCTCTATAATCATTCTTAATAAATCATTGCCATACATTAAGTAGTCCTTAAGTTCTGAATAAGAGTATATCTATACTAAAACAGCTAAAAAAACAACATCAGGCCCTAATAACAATAACATAAAGGGTAAGTAATGTCAGGAGAAGCGATCAAGTGGACCAAAATCCCTTTACAATTATCTTAAAATGCATTGATGTCAGATAGGTTTTAAAGTAGGCATAAACCAAGTAATTTTGTTTGTGTAGTTTTCCATATTGAAAGGGGCAAAAGGGGTATCAATAAGTATTGTTTTACTGTTCTCTATGTCATACATATGAACATAACCAGAAAGAACTGACTGTAGCCTATTCATGAAGTAGATGCAGTTTTCTTTAAACCCAGCAAAATCACTCGCTCTGAGAAAAAACCCTCGACCAAAAGGTTCAGTAATTTCAAAGAACAATATTCGGTCTCCAATCCTGCTAAGCTCGACCCAACACGGATTCCTTTTTCCATTGCCAAATTCGAGACGATGAATAGAAAATTTAAAATCCCTCCATTCATAGGAATGATTATGAGAAACACTCAAAATTTCTTCACAAGACTCGACAAGGTAAGGACCTCTAAATGAATTCTCATAGTTCTTTCTATATTTGGGTGCCGGTACGTCATAGACCTCTTTATGACTACTAATATCCATAATTTTTGTAAACCCATTATCACTATCAACCCTGAAAAGCAAATCTTTAAAATGGTAACAGCGGTATTTTAACTCGAGTCCAGGTCCAATGATGTTCCACCTATCATCATCGGGTTTACAGGCGACTGATGCGTCCATCTCAGCGAGGAACACATAGTCGTCACTTCGAAAACTCGGAGGATTATACCAAGAAAACATCCATGGTAACCAAATTAGATTACAAGCATGTCTATCAGGGAGAGGAACCTCGCTATTGCTAACGGGATTCAGAAGAGAGTAACTGCCGGGATCACCATATTGTTTAAGAATATAATTACCGGTAGATCCAAGGAGGAGGCTCTTGCCAGAGGAGCAGCAACCACGGACGGTGTATAGTTTTTTTGATGTAATGGAATAGAATTCTAGATTGGGTCCATCGTTGACCTTGACGATCCAAGGGAATTGTGGGGGAAGGTCTGAGATGGAGGAAGAGAGACGCCAAGTCTTGCAAACTGCTCGGCATCGAACGAAATCGGAGATATCGGGGAGTTTTTTAAGGATGAGAGAGAAAAGTTCCGGCGGAAGATCTGTCCAGTTTCTTTCCGTTTCGGTTTCAATTGCCGGTTCCTTCTCCTCCACCATGTTTTTGTGGTTTTGTTTTGCTGCAGCTTAATGGAGGTTTTGGTCTTAAATAATTCGGAAAGCTGTGAAAAATCACATTATGCAAAAATAATCTTATGTAAAAATATCCTTTGAGCAGCTCAACAGCGTATGGTTTTACTAAATTTAAATACTCCTTTATTTAAAATTAGTTTTTTGATTAAAAAAAAAAGGTTTAAAATCTTAAACCTTGAAGTAGATCGTGCATAGAAGGAAAAATCGGAATCGGAATCAGGATCGGACTTTTGGCCGGGGGATCCGAATTAGATGAATCGGTCAAAATCGGCTTAATCGGATCGGAAACTCGGACTTTTTTGCGAGAAACTCGTTTTATACTAGAAAAATAGGAAAAAATTGATAAAAAAAATAATTTGTGAAGTTTAGACAAATGATTACAATTAAATAATCAACTAATACAATATAATACTAGCATTGCAACATATATACCTCTAAGTATGCCTTCAAGTAATAAAACATGCAATGGTCCAGTGGTATTGTTGGCTCTTGGTTATAGGGGCTTGGGTTCGAATCCCGCTGGAGACAAAAAATTAATTTTTGCTTTCATGCTGCTGGGAAAAAAAAATACTGACTCAAATATAACATATATACCACTAAGTATGCCTTCAAGTAATAAAACATGCAATGGTCTAGTGGTAATGTTGGCTCTTGGTTAGAGGGGCGGCTCGGGATTTGGCTTGGGTTCAAATCCCACTAGAGGCAAAAACATTTTGCTTTGAGTTCTTGCTGCATTTCACCTAATTCCACTGAACTGGAACGGCCGATTTTGCAATCTATGGTGATTTCATAGTGTTTAATAAATAAGATATATATAAGTCTCTTTGGGCATAGCAGCAATACTCTAATCTTGTCTATGTCAGTTGGATACTAGAATGTGGTACCAGTGAATTAAGATTTGAGTTCTTGTTAGTTGGCTTCAGGTTTTTGTTTTCGAATCTCACTGCCGTATGTGGCTGAGACACCATTTGGTATTTCAAAAACTTGTAGAGGGGTCTGGCTTTTAGCTTAGGTGAGTTAGAATGTTAGATACAATCATACAACTATGTAATTACATGTTCTTGCCATATATGGGATCTTTGCCTTCTTTCAGAAAAAAAAAATATTGACTTGTATATATTTTTTATTTCAATTTAGTTTTCATTCTTGATTGCTAGAATCGGTAAAGTACTTTAGCTGCTGCTATTGGTATTGGATATGTTATTTGGTATATGAGAACCTTTATGCAAATTTTCTGAACTTAGAATGTTCAATTTGTAAATTGTCATTCTTTCTTGTAAGAACCTACACATAAAATTATACGCTGTGATTGTTTTACAAAAAACCAGTAATTGAACCGGGTGAACCACTGGTCCAAGCAGTGAACTGTTGACCCGAAGTTCTACCGGGTCGATGTTCGGTCCAGTTCTGATAACATTGCTTTGGTCATATAGGTAGGATATACTTCTACCACGACCGGTAGGCGTAATGTGGGAAAGGTGAGTTTCCTCCTTTTGTTCTTCCATAGTTAGCTTTGGAATTATTTGGTTCTGTTATTATTTTACTGGCAATTATTTTCTGCTGAGATTGGACAAGTGCTGCCAAATCCCCGGAATGAACCATTTCATAGGTCAAAAGGGTATTTTTATGGATCAGAAAAGGTATGTTAGATCGAAATAAAAAACTTGGAAGAAAATCTATGATGGATATATAATAATATACTTTAATAGTTAATTGCTCTTTTCTTTTGTTATTGCAAAAGGTGTGTGGATACACTTTCAACATAAACTCTGGTGCTGTTGACTTCCTTGAGCTTGATTCCTTTGGGTATGTACTGAATTCCATACTTGTGTATATATACTAATAAAAATTTCAATCCAATACCTCTTTTCAATTTGGCATAGTGGTCTTTTTTAAATTTTGCTCGTGTGGTTCTCTGGGGCTTTGTATTTAAGTTATATGTAAGTTATATTTTTTATGTTTAGTTAAATATTATAACTTATATTAGTGATTTATTATGCAATTCTGTTTTCCTATTTGCACCTTTGACTAGAAGTACAAGTATTGGATTCAAGTGGAGCATATTCTGAATAGTGCTATCCGGTACCATGATTTGATGGCCCATGGGTCGGGACAAGGCCACCCATACCGCAACCGCATAAGGGCATAAGAAGATTAGGTGTAGAGCAGATTCCCTCGGACAATTGTTACACATGACGCAGTTTGGAACGACGTTTATTCTGCGTCTTATCATTACCTCGTGGGTTAAAATCTTTCGATGCTCATAGGAGGGGGTATGATTAAGTGGAATTTTGCACGAACATGGCGTTACTCAGTGCCTCCGTCGGTTAAAATCTTGTCTAATAGGAGGTGATAGACAAAGATTTTGACCGACGGAGGCACTGAGTAACGCCTTGTTCGTGCAAAATTCCACTTAATCATACCCCCTCCTATGAGCATCGAGTAAGCTGACTAGGATGAATATACACCGCTGCTCTCCCATCGCCATCTGACTTCATCCCTGCAATTAGAAAATATTAGTGTTGTACGTACCTCAAGCTCAGGGGCCAAATTGTTGATTTGAGGCGCAGCATCTCTTAATGAGCAACTTGGCAGAGGCGGCCTTTGAGTTCTCGGAGCTGGGTTAACCAATGGAGCTCCATTCCATGACTCATACCAAAAGGAAATAGAGACCCCGTCTCCTATTATCCATTCAGTGCTCCAGTTGAATATGTGTTTGATCTTGCCCAATTGCTTAAAAAAAAAAGAGCCCTGTACCGACCATAGCCTGGGTCCATGTGCATAGATTCTAGTCCATCGAATTTTGAGAGCCACACTTGTCCAAAGCGAGGTCGGTTGCGCCACCACCACCATAATAAAAGTGAAATATTTCTAATTTCCAAGTCAGCCACCCCCAACCCTCCCCATTTGGTCGGCATGCATACCGTCTCCCAATTCATTAAGGAGATGCCATTCTGAGTCCCATCCGATTTGCCCCAAAGAAAGGTACGTCTAATTTTATCGATTCTTTGTATAACCCATTTCAGTAAACGAAAGCACGCCATAAAATAAATTGGGAATGCGGAAAGCACCGAATTGACTAGTTGCAAGCGACCCCCTCTCGAGATGATCTTTCCTTTCCATCCATCTAGCCGTCTCTCTATCTTCTCAATGAGAGGCATAAACTGCAATCTGCCCGGCCTAGTGACAGTAAGGGGCATTCCTAAATAAAGCACCGGGAATTCAGTTTGCTGACAAGTTAACAACTGCTGGACCAAATTGAGATTCTCATTATGAACATTAATAGGAACAAAACTGCTCTTAGCATAATTAATTCGAAGCCCAGAGATGGCAGTGAATAGCCTTAGAGTCAATTTGAGTGTCACAAAAATATTCTGTTATCTTAAAGTATATGAAGTCACGTAAATGTTACATGGATTAATTCCGTTAGTAAATCTTCTGGCATATTTTGCATCCTCATTTATTTCCTTTATGATGTATCAATGATCTGGTCTTTGTCAACCTGACTATCTCTTTCGACTTTATAACATAGATTTTTTTTTTTCAACGGAATTGATAGCCCCAAATTCTGACTTAATTAGGCGGTGAATTTTGTAGTGTATCCGTATCAAATTATCAACACTCCCAATTCAAATCGATGAGATTAGTACTGCTATGCTGCTGCAACGAAGTAGGCTTCAAGGCCCAATAAGGCCCAATAAGATAAGCAAGGTCCATGCTGGGCCGGGTTGCCTGGTCCAAGCAATTATTTCCATGAAGCCCCAAAACATAGATGCAAAAGCTACTGGTATCAGTAAACTCTCTACATAGATGCAACTTGACAATTGAGGACTTAATCCAGAGTTAAAAGACATACGAAATTTACTTCTTTTTATAAACTAAAAAGTTTTTTTTGTTTTGTTTTTTTTATGGCCCCATCGTTTGAACTCCAAATATTATCAATTTAGACCATACCTGAATTTGAATACTTGTCTCATTTTGTGAGAATACATGTTTCAACCAGCTCATCTGTTAGTGGCCAGAACACTATTCTCATAAAAATATCAAAAGTGATTCAAAATGCATCAAAACATTAAACATTCCTCATTTAAAATAGCCATAAACCATGGCAAATAAGCCTCAAATGCTCTATATATCCATCAATGCTGGTACTCTGAACCCTCTAATTAAAATTTGTATACAGATATGCCAAATTTCATTATCTACTACCTACCCATCAATGCAAGTAAAATTCTCAATACATCTGGTATCAGAAAAGTAACAATGACAGCTCAAATTATAACAGAAAAGCAAATAACATTACTTAAGAAATCTTCTCTGTAAAATTATTATCTGTAAAGTTTGATTAACTACAAACTAGAACAAAAACTAGTCAATAGAACCCAAAATTTTCATTAAAAATATTCCAGAAACAATCTGCTGGGAGATGGAGGCAGAGAGACGCCAAGTCTTGCAAACTGCTCGGCATCGGATGAAATCAGAGATTCCAGTAAGCTTTCTCAGAGTGAGAGACAAAAGTTCTGGCGGAAGGTCCGCCCAGTTTCTTTCTGTTTCGGTTTCAATTGCCGCCTCCTCCTCCTCCACCATGTTTTGCTTTTTGCTAAACAGTTTTTGTTTGGTTTGTGCTTAGTGGAGGTTTTGGGTTTTGGTCTTAAATAAACAGGAAAAGGCGTGAAAAACAATATTATGCAAAAATAACCTTTTGCACAAATATCGTTTGAGCAGCTCAACAGCGTATGGTTTTACTAATTAAAATACTCCTTTATTTAGCATTATTATTTTGATAAAAAGGATTAAAATTTTTATTTAAAGGTGCTATTTTGAGAGCACAATATATTTATGATATTGAGCGATGAGAGAATATTGTTGTACTTTATTTTTATACCAACTTTATCTTTATTAAAAACTCTTGGTATAATATTAAGAAATTGAATGATAATAACTATTTTATCTTTAATATTAAATTAAATTCTTTATTCCATTTTTGTTTCATTCTTTGATTTTGGAAATATCAAATTCAAAAAAATATCAACTGCATTTCTAACAAAGAATATATGTTGATCACTTCATTAATAATTAATATATTTGAATCGTGAATCGTTTTCAGAACAGAAATAATTAGTAAACAAAGAATTTAAAACATGAAACCAGCAAAAATGGATCTGGCTTTTTCAATAGCAAGTCTCACAAAAGTTCTAATTTTTTTTATATTATCTTTTAACAAAAATGAAGAACAAAGGTTCTTCATTGATATTTTTTTCTTCATCAGTTTTTCTAAATGTTGAAATTTTGAAGAATTACAATACTTTTTTTCATGCTGAGTTGACTGTTAAAATTGTTTAAGTTTCAATAGTTCATTTGTTAATTTGTAGTATTTATTGTGTCGATTTAATTAATATTTGTATTTTTGTTCATTTGTTTATTCTGATTTTCCAATTTTCAATTAGCTTTTAAAACATGCAAATCTGTCATGTATACCAAATCAATTTGAAAAGTACTTATTTCATTTTGAGTGCCTCATAATATAAGACCTCATATCAATATGTTTAAGCAAGATATTGTGTCATGATATGTTTAAGTCTCAGAAAAAATTTCTAAACTTCTGACATTTTGACAGAAACAACTGCAAACTAGAATACAAGTTTAATCAAAACCACACAGAAATTCCATTAAAATTAATTCAACATCCACTATAATCATTCTTAATAAATCATTGCCATACATTAAGTAGTCCTTAAGTTCTGAATAAGACTATATCTATACTAAAAAATCCTAAATAAACAACATCAGGCCCTAATAACAATAACATAAAGGGAAAGTAATGTCAGGAGAAGGGATCCGAATATGCTGCGATTCTTTCATGAATAGTATTCCTACAATTCCAGCTTTTTCAAATCCAACTGTTGAATTGTTTTGAGATTCGTGCAAAAAAGAATCAGCTGTTTTGAGATACGTGCACATAAATTATTGGGCAGCTGGATTTAGAAAAACAGGAATTTTAGAATTACTGTTCATCTTTTAAGATCGCAGTAGGTGTGATGTTTCCTTATTTTGCCTAGTTTGCGACCAAATTTACACCAGAACTTGTGCCTTAAAGCCTATAAATATGAACCTTTCTACTTAATTATTACTAGAATGTGGTACTGCTATGTTTTGTTTGCTGTTTTGCAGGCAATGGGCGAATTTTCTCTCCATACGGTCCGTACATGATCAGCCCAACCACACAGAAAGTTCCATATCAGAGGCAGGAAGTCTCCAAGACAAGGCACGGGTATACGGTCCGTATAGGATTCTATACGGACCGTACAAGCTATCTCGGAAACCCAGGCTGGAATTGGAAACAGAGACAGCTGGGGGAACTGAAAAGGAAAGCTTTGAATACGCGATTTCGGGCATTAAGGGGGATCATTCCAGATCTGAGAGGCATCTTGGATCCATTCTTGGTGCTTGGGAGACAAGGAAGAACTTGGAGAAGAAGAAGAATAAGTTTTGCAACGGATCTTCGGATTTTCTATTGTTTTTATATGAACTCTTTCATAACTTTTATTATGCTTTGTTTTGAGAACATGAGTAGCTAAATTTACTGTTTCTAGGGTTAAGATGTAGTTGACGTTTGGTTTTACTTGTATGCTACTTGAATTTGTGTTGAATGCTTAGTTTTTATCTTGTTGTGTAGTATTTTAATTGCTTGGTTTTTGCTTGCTTGAGTTTGATTAGTCATCCCGTTAGATGAATGCGCACGTCTAATTGTTAGGAGCCAAGTCTATGATACTCAATCCAACTAGACCAAGTATATGAGGTAGGTTTTCGGGCCAAGGAGTACTGAAAGGGAAACTTTCCTCGAGACGAAAGTCCTTGGATACATTTAGTAAACCGACAAGTAACTTAGATAACTTAGTCCAAAATTACGAAAGTTGAGGGTTAACGAATCTAAGAGGGGAGTAGTTGAGTCCGGTAAATCGGGTTCTAAGCCAAAATTGCGACAGCTGAGGTAAGGAACTTAGATCTGGTCGATGGAAACCCTAGACAAAAGTACCAACACAGAAACAGTAGCTGTAGTATTCACTCAGGGGCCTATACGGACCGTATAGGATTCTATACGGGCCGTATACCCTGGGGCCAGACAGATACGAAATCTGAAACCCTGGAAACCCTTTTTTTATAAATTGAAAACAACTTTTAATCTTCTTTTAAGCATTTTAATATTGTTATTGATCAGTAGAATTGTTAGAACAACCAACAAATCAACATTTTCTTACTTCTAGAATTTTAGTCGATCTAAGTAGAGTCCTGCCGTTTTATTCCGTCCCTGTGGATACGATACCCGACTATACCAACGGTAAGACTGTGCACTTGCAGTTTTGACCAGAGGTAGACTCGAGTTTTAAAAGGTACAGCTCGCTGTACCGAAACTTAGGAGTACACCTGTGTTCGAACAAATTTTTGGCGCCGTTGCCGAGGACGGCAACTAAAATTGCTAGACTTTTTCTTATTTTTGCTTGATTCTAGATTTTAATTTTTTTTTCTTTTTCCATCTTTTCAGGAACATACTGGAAAATTCACAGCCCAAGAACCACTACGATCTAAGAAGCAAGGGGCAAACTTCCAATACAGTTGTTCCAGCACCACTGCATCTGTCACCTCTGCGTACGGCCCGTACAAGGCTTATACGGACCGTACAACCTGACAACAGAGAGGCAGATCCAGAAACAGGCACCATGAGTCAAAACGGAGATGATCCGCCGAACAATGAGCAACTCTCAGATGATGAAGGGGCAGACTTTGTGCCAAGAACATTGCGAGAGTTCAATGTCCCAAGAGCTAGAGATGTTAGAGGAGCAATCCGACTGCCAAGGGTTGCCGGCAACCAACCCAACTGCAATCCGGGCGTTGTCAACATCGTTCAGCAAAACACGTTCCATGGCATGGATCACGAGGATCCGCATGCCCATATCCAGACTTTTCTCGAGTGTTGTGCAACCATTAAAATTAATGGCGCAACAAATGATTATATTAGACTTGCTTTATTTCCTTTCACTCTTAGGGATAAGGCAAAGAAATGGTTAGGGTCATTACCAAGGGATTCAATTACCACTTGGAGGAACTGTCCAAACTATTTTTGACCAGATTTTTCCCTCACAAAAGAACTGCCAAGGTTAGGACCCAACTGACCAGTTTCAAACAAAGGTCTGATGAAATGTTAAATGAGGCATGGGAACGATTTAGGGAATTGCAATACTCTTGTCCACATCATGGTATTCCCGATTGGTTACTTATTCAGTCTTTTTATGTCGGTTTAATTGATAGTTCTCGTACTTCTGTTGATGCAGTTGCAGGTGGAGCCCTCCTAGACCGAGAGACCACCGATGCAATCAATTTGATTGACAGCATAGCGACCAACCAACAGTGGTCAGGCCGAGATAGCGCTCGGGCAACTGGAGGTGGCCGCCTTGAAGTTGATCAGATCACTGCTCTCACCGCCAAGTTGGATGCTATGCAGAAGGCTTTTGATAAGATGACTGTCAAGGCACTTGGTGATCAACAACCGAAATCTTGTGTTATGTGTGGGGACGAGGGGCACTTGTATGAGCATTGTCCACACGCGCAAAGGGATGAAGAACCCGAGCAAGTGAATTCTCTCAACAATGAGCCATCCTACTTTCCGAAACCTCCTTTCAACCGGTCCTACTCCAAAGACCAAGCTGAGCAACAGGGTTGGAGGTGGAAGAATGGTAACCCCGCACCCTACAACAACAACCCTTCTAGCAGCAACAACAATATGAATCGCAACTTTTACAACAACGCTGCATTCAACAACTCGAACAACCGTGCACCATATCAAGGACCATCTAAGCCCTATGTCGCTCATGTTGTGACTGACTTTATGCATGAGCAGGGGAAGATGAACCAAATGATTTTCGAGCAGATGCAGCAAATCAGTGCTCAGTTGGCGGGTTTGGCCACTCAAAACAGGCAAAATGAGTCTCACACTACCTCTGGTCAAACACCACCTGGGAGGTTGCCAAGCCAACCAGAGATCAATCCCAGGGGAGAGGCTAAAGCTGTTACTTTGCGAAGTGGGACACAATACGAAGGACCAGCCATGCCTGTTGATCCAGAAGCTGAGTATACGGCCCGTACAAGTTCCACCACCAGTGATTCCTGAGCAGCCAGAACCTGTTCAGACTGAAGTTTTGATAGAGGAGACAGACCATACGGTCCGTATAGAAACCATACGGTCCGTATAGAACCCATACGGCCCATACAGAATGAAGCCGACAGACAGAAGAAGAAGGTGACCGAGAAACCACTGCCCTACCGGCCACCTGTTCCATTCCCACAGAGGCTAGCTGAAACCCGACTCAATGAACAGTTCTCCAAGTTCGTTGAGGTGATCAAGCAATTGCACATTACCATTCCATTCACCGATGCTTTGACTCAAATGCCAACCTATGCTAAGTTTCTCAAAGATATCCTATCTAACAAGCGAAGCTTGGGGGGGCGTGAGACGGTGAAATTGACCGAACAATGCAGTGTAATCTTGAGAAGCGAACTTCCACCTAAATTGGAAGATCCGGGTAAATTCTCCATTCCGTGCACAATTGGCAAGGCCACCATTCGACGAGCTCTATGCGATTTGGGGGCTAGTGTGAGTCTCATGCCACGCTCTATCTTTGACCGCTTGGGTGTAGGAGAACTTAAACCTACAAGAATGACCCTACAACTTGCAGATTCTTCAGTGAGACTACCACTTGGCATAGTGGAAGATGTACCGGTTCAAGTCGGTAAGTTCTATGTGCCCGGTGATTTTGTTGTGATGGAGATGGAGGAAGACAAAGAGGTCCCAATCATTCTAGGACGGCCGTTCTTGAGAACCGCTGGAGCCCTAATTGATGTGAAAAACGGGACTCTAACTTTGAACATTGGAGATGAGAAAGTTCACTTTCATATCGACCGAGCAATGAAGTACCCCGCTCAAGCCGAAGCGTGTTTCATGGTTGATGTGATTGACGAATTAGTTGAAGAGAACTTCTTGGAGCAAGCCAACAGCTCGCTAAGGTATTATTCTGAATTTCTATCTGATTTGCAGATTGAAACAAGCGAGTTCGAATCGATTTGTGCAGCAGACACAGCACCTGTCTGCCTGGAAGACCCTCCATACGGACCGTATACGGATCATACGGACCATATATCAAGTGAGTTGAAACCAGAGAAGCTGGAGATTGAGAAGGAACCAAAAGCTCAAACTGAGGCTGAGGCATACGGTCCGCACAAGACCCATACGGACCGTACAACTACCCAGACAGAGCATATTACTCCTGAACTGAAACCTCTCCCGGCCACTCTCAGGTATGAATTCCTTGACTCAGAAAAGACATGCCCTGTTATTGTGAATGCAGGATTGACCCCTGATCAGACCGCCAAGCTCTTGGAGAAGTTGAGAGCTCACAAAGGGGCGATTGGATATTATATCAAGGACTTGAAGGGGATTGATCCGGCCATTTGCACACACAGGATCTTGCTAGAGGATGACCATAAGCCTTCAGTAGAACACCAGAGACGACTTAACCCAAATCTGAAAGAGGTAGTAAAGAAAGAAATTTTGAAACTTCTTGAAGCAGGTATTATCTACCCGATCTCTGACAGCAAATGGGTGAGTCCCGTCCATGTGGTTCCCAAGAAAGGAGGTGCAACAGTGGTGAAAAATGAGAAAGATGAGATGATCCAAACTCGTGTTGTAACTGGTTGGAGGATGTGCATAGACTACCGGAAGCCCAACACCGCCACTCGCAAAGATCACTTTCCATTACCATTTGTTGATCAACTCCTTGAAAGGCTTGCAAATCACTCTTATTTTTGTTATCTTGATGGTTACTCTGGTTTCTTTCAAATACCAATTCACCCGCAGGACCAAGAAAAGACCACATTCACATGTCCATATGGTACCTACACATACCGTAGAATGCCCTTTGGTCTTTGCAATGCACCTGCGATCTTTCAAAGAGCCATGATGGCCATCTTTTCTGATTTTATTGAGAAAGAAGTCGAAATTTTTATGGATGATTTTTCTGTTTATGGTACTTGTTTTGATTCTTGTTTGGCTAATTTGTGTAAGATTTTACAGAGATGTGAAGAGGTGAATTTAATCCTCAATTTGGAAAAATGCCATTTCATGGTCCAAGAGGGAGTTGTCTTGGGACATGTTGTGACCTCGAGAGGAATTGAGGTTGACAAAGCAAAGATTGAGGTGATTGAGAAACTCGAGATCCCAACAAATGTCAAAGGGGTTTGAAGTTTTCTTGGACATGCAGGTTTTTATCGCCGCTTCATCAAGGACTTCTCTAAGATCGCGAAACCACTGACCAATCTACTTATCAAAGATTCTGATTTTGTTTTCACTGATGATTGTGTTAAGTCTTTTTGCAGTTTGAAAGAAGCTCTTATTTCTGCACCTATCTTACAGCCACCTGATTGGTCATTGCCATTTGAGTTGATGTGTGATGCCAGCGATTATGCAGTTGGAGCAGTTCTGGGGCAACGGAAGGACAAAAAGCCATGTGCTATTTACTATGCTAGCAAGGTGCTAGATCCGGCCCAAATGAACTACACTACCACCGAGAAGGAACTTCTCGCAATTGTGTTTGCTCTCGACAAGTTTAGATCGTATCTGGTTGGCTCAAGGATAGTGGTCTACACTGATCATGCCGCATTAAGGTACCTTTTGAGCAAGAAAGATGCTAAACTTAGACTAATAAGATGGATTCTTCTTTTGCAGGAGTTTGATCTTGAAATCAGGGACAAAAAGGGAGTCGAGAACTCTGTGGCGGACCACCTTTCCCGTCTTCATTGGGAGGAGGATACCACGGTTAAACTGCCAATCAATGACTCATTTCCTGATGAACAACTCCTTGCAATTAGTTCTGACCTGGAGGACATCCATACGGCCTGTACACAAATTCACACGGTCTGCGCGATCCAGCATACGGACCGTACAGCCGGACATATGGACCGTATAACCCCTCAACAGAAGCAGCAGGCTCCCTGGTATGCCGATATAGCAAATTATCTGGTTTTTGGAGTTTTCTCTGCCACCATGTCCTTTCAGCAGAAGAAGAAACTCAAATCTGATGCGAAGTACTACTTTTGGGATGAGCCCTACCTCTTCAAAGTTGGGATTGATGGCATATTCCGGCGATGTGTTCCACACGAGGAAACGGGTTCTATCCTCGCTCATTGCCACTCATTCGCTTACGGAGGACACTCCTCGTTCTCCAAAACCACTGCCAAGGTATTACAATCTGGTTTCTTTTGGCCTTCTCTTTTCAAAGACGCAAGATCTTTTGTTTTAGCTTGTGACAGGTGCCAAAGAACTGGAAACATGACGCGAAGAAGCGAAATGCCTCTCAACTTTATCCTTGAGGTAGAGATTTTTGATGTTTGGGGCATAGATTTCATGGGTCCATTCCCGTCTTCTCGAGGGAATGGGTATATTTTGGTGGCGGTCGACTATGTGTCGAAGTGGGTTGAAGCAATGGCGTGCCGCAAAGCTGACTCGAATGTGGTGAAAAAGTTCTTCAATGAAGTCATTTTCCCTCGTTTCGGTGTGCCTCGAGCTGTCATTAGTGACGGAGGCAAGCACTTCATCAACCGACAATTCAACAATCTCTTGAGCCGACATGGGGTGACGCACAAGGTATCCACTTCTTATCACCCTCAAACTAATGGCCAAGCTGAAATTTCTAACAGGGAAATTAAGTCGATCTTGGAGAAGACAGTGGCAAGAACTAGGAAGGATTGGTCTCTTAAGTTGCACGATGCACTTTGGGCTTACCGCACTGCCTGCAAGACACCAATTGGCATGAGTCCTTACAAGATGGTGTATGGCAAGCCGTGCCACCTTCCAGTCGAAATCGAGCACAAGGCATTCTGGGCCACACGAGCGATCAACATGGACTTGCTTGCAGCTGGCGAAAAGCGCATCCTTGACTTGCATGAGCTGGAAGAAATGCGTTTGCAAGCTTATGAGAATGCCAGGTTTTACAAGAAGAAGACGAAACGAATGCATGACAGACACATTATGTTTCGAGAGTTCAAAGAAGGAAATCTTGTACTTCTGTTTAATTCTAGATTGAGAATTTTTCCAGGTAAACTCAAGTCAAGATGGTCTGGCCCGTTTCAAGTGATGTAGGTGTACCCTTTTGGTGCAATCGATATCTGGAGTAGAGAGAGTGGGACCTTTAAGGTCAATGGTCAGCGTCTCAAGCACTACATTGCTGACCATCCGATGAATGAGCGGTGTACTCAGTTCCTTTCTGACCCCGCTCCAGTAGAAACGTAGAGAAAGGTGGTCGAGCTCAAGACCTAAAACGAGCGCTTCTTGGGAGGCAACCCAAGTATAAAAAAAAAAGGGGGAATTTCATGTATACCCCTCAAAAACTTCAAAATTACATATTTCCCCCTCTAAATTTTGAAATTACATATTTCCCCCTCTAAACTTCAATAACTCACATATTTACCCATTTTATTGTCTTTTGTAATAAAACTCATTCTAAATTTATAAAATACCCATTTTACCCTTTATTAAAAGTATAAAATGTCCCATCGAACTCAAATTAGAATCTGAAGGGTTCCTTTACCGTCCGATCTGCACGCATCGCAGTAAGATTTGTGCGTATTCGCTTCAAGATTCGTGCTGATCTAGTGTGCATGGATTTTAAAGCAATTTGATATGCGTGCATCGCATTAAGATCTGTGCACGTTACTTCAATATTCGTGCGTGTTCGCTTCAAGATTCGTGCTGACCTAGCACACACATATCTTAAAGCAATTCGGACGGTAGAGAAACCTTTCGAATTCAAATTGGAATGAGATGGATGTTTTATACTTTTTAATAAAAGGGTAAAATGGGTATTTTGTGAATTTAAAATGTGTTTTAATGTAAAATATAATAAAATGGGTAAATATGTGAGTTTTTGAAGTTTAGAGGGGGAAATATGTAATTTCAAAATTTAGAGGGGGAAATATGTAATTTTGAAGTTTTTGAGGGGTATACATGAAATTCGCCCAAAAAAAAATATATATATATATATATATATATTTTTTTTTCAATTTTGCATTTCTTTTTGTTTAAGAACAGTATTTAATTTTGCATGTTTAAATTTATTTTGAGTTAGTTCTAATTTTCAATTTTTTAAGTTGCATTTTAGTTCTGATCAGACAGGAAGAGCAGCACATTTTTTAAGCTATACGGTCCGTACACACTTTATACGGGCCGTACAACTGCTTTTCTTCATTCAGAAGCAGTTTTCACAAATTTCTGGGTAATACGGACCGTACGCATTTCTATACGGACCGTATAGACCCCAACCGGCGCGTCCCTCCCATTTTTGCGTCTCTTCATCTGGGTCCCTTCCTTTTTATACCCCCCAGCCGACAGGACCTGCCCCACACCAACCACTTTTGTCGCTTTCCTCATACGGCCCGCACGAGCGCCCGTACACCCGAGATCCGGCCCGCCGCCTCTGCCTCCACTCGCCACCGCCTCCTTTGCGCCGCCTCCCTTCCTCTGGGCCGCGCCGCCTCCCCTCTCCTCCGCTTTTCTTCTCTCCCGGCCGACTCTCCTCATCTCCGCCGATCTAGTCGCCGCCGCCTCCGCCTTCGTCTCCGATCTACCGGCCAGGTAAGTCCCTTTCTCCTCTTTCTCTTTCCTTTCTACTTTCCATTTTTCTCTCCTCTCCTTCGCAGATCTGCCGCTTTTCTCCATTGCTCAGCCGCTAAACTCCACTGTCACCGAAACCCTAACCCATACGGCCCGTACAACCATCCATACGGACCGTACAACCTCTCTACCAGCAACCAGAGAAGCCATCTCTCTATACGGTCCGCACAACCTTCTATACGGCCCGTATATCTCTCCTGACAGAGCCATGGACCCCAACCGGGAACGCAGAACCAAGCACGCCCAAGCAAAGAGGCCCCGAACAACACCACCTAGGAATCCTCAACCACCACCACCACCCTCTCTGGGACCCTATGACTCTGACACCGAGCAAACTCTATCTGGCGAGTACACCGACCGCGCTGATAACTTCGCAGAAAGTCACTTCCCTATGCCTACTCGTCGAATGTTTGAGAACTTTATGACTTTGCAGAAAAAGACGGTTGAGAACACTCAAATGGTGGACCTTGAGACACTCCGCAAACTCGGAGTCGAGCAAGAATTCCTCTATCTAACCTCTCGAGTTGGCTTCTCTCCCGAATTCTGGACCCTTCAAGACAACTGCTATGAGATGGACACAAGAGAGTTTCTCTCGTCCCTTCAGCTCAAACGAGACGAAAATGATGTCCGTTTCATCAAGTTCCGCCTTTGCAATACCACTCAGCGGGTTTATTTCAACGCTCTCCGCAGCTGGTTCAGTTTCCACCCTTCCCCTACCACTGAGACCCTCAGCTTCCGCGAAGGTTGGGATAGAGACATCTTCTGGGAGAAGATCACGGGCAACTCCAAAGCCCACAATGATGAGTACCGTGCACGCTTCATTTCTCACCCTGTTCTCCGTATCATCCAGCGTGCCCTCGCCTGTACCATCTTTGCACGCGGTGAGACCCTCAACCGCGGCAATCAGATCGATCTCATGTTGATGGACAGCATGCTCAACCCAAACCCTGATCTCCCTGACTTGGCTCTTCTCATGGTACAGCACTGGCTCGATCTTCAAAAGTCCAAAAGATCTGGCAGCAAGTTAAAGATTGGCTTGTTTGTTCAGACCATCAAGTCTAATCTGGAACTGAATTTTTTTCCTGGACGCGGTCTCTGCAGTGGACCTGCCTCTCTCAACCCCGAGAGTTTGCAGCTGCAGCATTTTATAAAAATTCACCGCGGTCCCGCCGGTCACAGTGACCTTTACGATTGGCGCTTCGCCAATGGCACTGACCGCCATCTCCCATTTGCTGCTCCAATCGATCTTGAGGACCACTCTACTTGGCTCATCGACGCCCCACTACCTCCTCCTCCTCCTCAGACACAGCGTGTGAGGGACATTCCTAGCTCCTCCACCCAGCCAGCAGCAGCTCCATCTCCTCAGGGCCCTTACCCAGCTGACCCCTCTATCCGTGATCTTTACATGCTTATGTCCGACATCAGGGACACTCAGCAGGAGCAGGGGGTCCACATTCTCGAGATCCAATGCCAGACCTTCCTCCACACTGAGCACCTGGATGAGATGAGCGAGACGATGAGCGACTATTACTACCGCATTAGGGACATTGAGGACCAGTTTCGCGACTGGCGCTTCGACCCCTCTTCTGACTGATCAGGTTTGTTTCCACTACCCCAGCCTTTATCTTACTTTTACGTCTTGAAGCATTGAGGACAATGCTCAGACTAAGCTTGAGGGGGTGATTAGTTGTTTGCCTTTAGTTATGTGCATGTTTTTTTTTTGTTTTTTTTTCTTATTGTTTTGTGGATATATTTGTGTGATTGCGAGAATTAGGGACCAATTTGAAAATTTTGGTTATATTTTGGACGAATTTGTGAAATTAGAAATAACCCCATGTTTGATTGAAAGAACCACATAGAATAGATTGTTTTGGGACTTTGTGAAATTGAAAAATTGAATTGTACCAAGAAAAGCATTTGGAACACTGTACTGACCGTATGGGAACCTATACGGGCCGTATGGAACTGAACTGTGCCTTTTTAAATAGGGAAACGGGGTTTGAAACAAAAAGAAAGATTGGGATATTCACTGGCATGAATGAATACCTTTGAATGTGTGTAATCATGGTATCGTAGTTGAAAAATGGGAAAAATTAAAAATTTTGAAAAATATGGGACTCCGCTTGCCTATGTTACGGCGTTATGACGTACTTATGGTAATGAGTCTTTGACACTCTGCTCCGCTAGTTCACTTGATAAAATGGCCGAGTCTACATCAAAAGTGTGAGCTCATGTCATGGAAAGGTCGAACCAAGAGCACGCAAATGCGCTTTTGAATTAAATCGATTGGGTATGGTTCACCACTTATAGCTAGCCGAACATGTACTAAGGATAAAGAATCAAAGTGTCACAAAAGCAACAATCAAAAACAAACTTTGCATGATACCAACACACGAGGTCTACAACTTTCTGACCTAATCTTGTTCCAAGCTTGGGGGGGGGGGGCTCAAAAGAAAACAAATCACCGCAAATGAGGACATGTGTTTAGTAGAAAAATGAGCTATTGGTACGTTTGGTTGATTAGTTCTTGCAAATAACAATACATTCTTGAATATGAGGTTTAATTGATTGAATTGTGGGGTGAATCAAAATTGACCAAAGGAAAACCAATTCACTATCCAAAATGACCCTTTTAGGTTTCTAATGAACGCAAGATCATGCAAATTTTTCTCTTAGTAGTTTAACTTGCATTTAGGTAAATCCAAGTACCAGAACCACACCTAAGTTAGAATTTTTGCTTGAGGACAAGCAAAGTTCAAGCTTGGGGGAATTTGATGTCTCCTTATTTTGCCTAGTTTGCGACCAAATTTACACCAGAACTTGTGCCTTAAAGCCTATAAATATGAACCTTTCTACTTAATTATTACTAGAATGTGGTACTGCTATGTTTTGTTTGCTGTTTTGCAGGCAATGGGTGAATTTCCTCTCCATACGGTCCGTATAGGTCTCCATACGGTCCGTACATGATCAGCCCAACCACACAGAAGGTTCCATATCAGAGGCAGGAAGTCTCCAAGACAAGGCACGGGTATACGGTCCGTATAGGATTCTATACGGACCGTACAAGCTATCTCGGAAACCCAGGCTGGAATTGGAAACAGAGACAGCTGGGGGAACTGAAAAGGAAAGCTTTGAATACGCGATTTCGGGCATTAAGGGGGATCATTCCAGATCTGAGAGGCATCTTGGATCCATTCTTGGTGCTTGGGAGACAAGGAAGAACTTGGAGAAGAAGAAGAATAAGTTTTGCAACGGATCTTCGGATTTTCTATTGTTTTTCTATGAACTCTTTCATAACTTTTATTATGCTTTGTTTTGAGAACATGAGTAGCTAAATTTACTGTTTCTAGGGTTAAGATGTAGTTGACGTTTGGTTTTACTTATATGCTACTTGAATTTGTATTGAATGCTTAGTTTTTATCTTGTTGTGTAGTATTTTAATTGCTTGGTTTTTGCTTGCTTGAGTTTGATTAGTCATCCCGTTAGATGAATGCGCACGTCTAATTGTTAGGAGCCAAGTCTATGATACTCAATCCAACTAGACCAAGTATATGAGGTAGGTTTTCGGGCCAAGGAGTACTGAAAGGGAAAATTTCCTCGAGGCGAAAGTCTTTGGATACATTTAGTAAACCGACAAGTAACTTAGATAACTTAGTCCAAAATTACGAAAGTTGAGGGTTAACGAATCTAAGAGGGGAGTAGTTGAGTCCGGTAAATCGGGTTCTAAGCCAAAATTGTGACAGCTGAGGTAAGGAACTTAGATCTGGTCGATGGAAACCCTAGACAAAAGTACCAACACAGAAACAGTAGCTGCAATATTCACTCAGGGGCCTATACGGACCGTATAGGATTCTATACGGGCCGTATACCCTGGGGCCAGACAGATACGAAATCTGAAACCCTGGAAACCCTTTTTTTATAAATTGAAAACAACTTTTAATCTTCTTTTAAGCATTTTAATATTGTTATTGATCAGTAGAATTGTTAGAACAACCAACAAATCAACCTTTTCTTACTTCTAGAATTTTAGTCGATCTAAGTAGAGTCCTGTCGTTTTATTCCGTCCCTGTGGATACGATACCCGACTATACCAACGGTAAGACTGTGCACTTGCAGTTTTGACCAGAGGTAGACTCGAGTTTTAAAAGGTACAGCTCGCTGTACCGAAATTTAGGAGTACACCTGTGTGCGAACAAGGTGTACCAAGTGAACCAAAATCCCTTGACAATTATCTTACAATGCATTGATGTCAGATAAGTTTTAATGTAGGCATAAACCAAGTAATTTTGTTTGTGTAGTTTTCCATATTGAAATGGGCAAAAGGGGTATCAATAAGTATTGTTTTACTGTTCTCTATGTCATACATATGAACATAACCAGAAAGAACTGACTGTAGCCTATTCATGAAGTAGATGCAGTTTTCTTTAAACCCAGCAAAATCACTCGCTCTGAGAAAAAAACCACGACCAAAAGGTTTAGTAATTTCAAAGAACAATATTCGGTCTCCAATGTTGCTAAGCTCGACCCAACATGGATTTTTTTTTTCCATTGCCAAATTGGAGATGGTGAATGGAAAATTTAAAATCCCTCCATTCATAGGAATGATTATGAGAAACACTCAAAATTTCTCCACAAGACTCGACAAGGTAAGGACCTCTAAATGACTTCTCATAGTTTTTTCTATATTTGGGTGCCGGTACGTCATAGAGCTCTTTATGACTACTAATATCCATAATTTTTGTAAACCCATTATCACTATCAACCCTGAAAAGCAAATCTTTAAAATGGTAACAGCGGTATTTTAACTCGAGTCCAGGTCCAATGATGTTCCACCTATCATCACCGGGTTTACAGGCGACTGATTCGTCCATCTCAGCGAGGAACACATAGTCGTCACTTCGAAAACTCGGAGGATTATACCAAGAAAACATCCATGGTAACCAAATTAGATTACAAGCAAGTCTATCAGGGAGAGGAACCTCGCTATTGCTAACGGGATTCAGAAGAGAGTAACTACCGGGATCACCATATTGTTTAAGAATATAATTACCGGTAGATCCAAGGAGGAGGCTCTTGCCAGAGGAGCAGCAACCACGAATGGTGTATAGTTTTTTTGAAGTAATGGAGTAGAATTCTAGATTGGGTCCATCGTTGACCTTGACGATCCAAGGGAATTGTGGGGGAAGGTCTGAGATGGAGGAAGAGAGACGCCAAGTCTTGCAAACTGCTCGGCATCGAACGAAATCAGAGATATCGGGGAGTTTTTTAAGGATGAGAGAGAAAAGTTCCGGCGGAAGATCCATCCAGTTTCTTTCCGTTTCGGTTTCAATTGCCGGCTCCTTCTCCACCATGTTTTTCTGGTTTTTTGTTAAAGTGTTTTGTTTTGCTGCAGTTTAATGGAGGTTTTGGTCTTAAATAATTCGGAAAGCTGTGAAAAATCACATTATGCAAAAATAATCTTATGTAAAAATATCCTTTGAGCAGCTCAACAGCGTATGGTTTTACTAAATTTAAATACTCCTTTGTTTAAATTTAGTTTTTTTTGATAAAAAAAGCTTAAAATCTTAAACCTTGAAGTAGATCGTGTTTACTAAATATATATATTATTTTTGATAAAAAAAGCATTGTGAACATCAAATATAAGTCTTAGCAAAAATTCTTGACTTTATACATTCATACATAACAGTCTAGGTACTTAATTTGAAATGCTAAAAACAGTTCTATTTCACTGTATAGAAACAATATTTAGAAGGATGTAATTTGAAAAAAAGAAAAAGACAAAGGTGTAAACTGTAAACAGAAATAGAAGCATAATTAACCTGCAATCGCCACTTGAATAACAAAGCACTAATTTTGGTATAAAAAATATGGACGAAAATTCCAGAGGCATTATTATTTTTCTAACACAACATAATTTCATAATTTTCTCGTGAAAATTGCGCTTATAATAGGAAAGAAAAATAGCGAAGAACAATCATTTATGGGTCCGGATCCGCTAAAGTAACCAAATTTTGAGTTTAGATCCGAATTCAAATTCAGAATTCAATTTACTTTAGAGATCTGAATTCATTATTGCCATGGATAATCAAGAGCATGTTAGCTTCCTCGTCATGTTCTTAGAAGATCCAACAATCATAGATCATAGATGATCTAGACCGAATTTTTAATTTGTAGTATCAAAAAAATTATAATTCATTATAATAACAAGAGTATTAAATAGTTGCGTAGCTTGACCTCCAACTTGACTCAAAAAAATATAATTCGAAGTTTTTTTTTGACAAGCAGTGGAAGTTACCCACCTCTATTGAATTTCACCTCAAACACTATTAATGGAAACATCATTCACTGAATGTGAGTTCAACGATTATGTTATAAAATGAAACTAAACAGAAACCGGTACCAAATAACTAGTATACAACCCCTGTAAAATGTACTTGCAACCAAACCAAAATACATCACAAGAAAAGCATAATATCTCAAAATCTTTATATTTTTTCATACAAATCATTCTCTAAACTGATTCAAAATCACAAAAAGGGCTAGAGGAGCATCATGTTTTCATTTCTTTCTTCACCAGAATCATAGGTTAGGACTCACAATTACCAACTACTGCCTGGTAAACATCTGATTTGACAATGAAGTTATGTCATTAGGTAATATACAACCTAAGTTTGTAGCTAGGGTTTCAGATTTAGCCTTACACCAGAAACTGGAAATGATTTGAGATTACATAATCCTCATCTAATATTTAAAAAAATAAAACAATTTGCCATTCCCCATGTATTGATTACAAGGACGAAACAATAAAATAGATCTAATACCGATCAGATCACCACATTTAGTTGGAAAGATATAATGAGTAGAGTGGTTGTAAACATATATAATAATCACACATGCATGTACAGAAATAAAAGTAAACAAGATATATATCATAAATGAATCTTACAATAATTAATAATCATATAACATAATACATTATTTCTCGTCACACTTCTATTGTAGAAATAATAGAAAATGAAAAGCCACTTGTTAATTATTATAACAGCTCAAAATTAACAAACTTTCACAAGTTTGAACATATTTCACTATTGGTGTGTCCTTTGTGACTTCTCAAGTATCTCAACATTACTTATTTGCGCACGGACACATGCAAAAATAAACATGAAATTAATTAAACAAATACCATAAATAAATCTTACGTAATCATACATGACATAATTAACTTATTCTCGTCATTTATCTTAATAATCTTCAAACACAAAGGGACAAAATTTATCTTCTTTTTGAAAAAAAAAAAAACTCATCTAGTTCAAACTAAAATTAGATGTAGCAAAAGGAAAAAAAACTGAAATAAAATAACTTGTACTAAAATTAATAAACACAAACAAAAAAAGACACCTGACTCTTATTAATAATATAGCGTCTCCACCCATATGTTCTCACGTAGCTTATCTATCCCCATCTCCTCATCTATATCCAGATCAATCACTGCATTTGATGGATAGTCCATGGTAGCTGGATCATATAAGTGGCTAATATACGGGTGTTTTAGTGCCTCGTCCACTCTAATCCGCTTGCTTGGATCCAAAACAAGCATCCTTTGCAATAGATCAATAGCGAGAGGATTAGCCGTCAGATAGAGACTCTGTAGTGGCACATTTGGTTTGTAAGGTAGGGATGATATGTACATGACTGATCTAGGGTTGTCTATAAATTTCATGTCTTCCTTTGAAGGTGTCCCAAGTATATTGAAAATCATTTCTAACTGAGATAGACAGTTGGTGCCAGGAAATATTGCCGTCCGGCCGAGTAATTCTGCAAGAATGCAGCCAACAGACCACACATCAATGGCGGTATTGTACACTCCACAACACAAAAGAACCTCCGGTGCGCGGTACCTATGAAAATTTATTATGTTACTTTTCATTAAATTTGATGTAAATGTTATGCAATATATACATGTAGGAGTGTTAAATGGAAGGGAAACATACACTTACCATCGGGTGACAACGTATTCTGTCATAAATTGGTCTTCTTTTGTGGAATTTGTCCGTGCAAGACCAAAATCACATATTTTTAAATCACTGTTTGTATTGACTAGAATGTTGCCTGGCTTAAGATCTCTGTGAAGGATGTTAGCTCTGTGGAGATAATTGAGACCACGAAGAATCTGCAATTAATTAAATAAAATTTTGATTTATTTTTACAGAGCTTGACATATGGAATTGTGATTTTCTGCTTTCTTTTGTCGAAGCTCATTTGGTTAGTATTTACTAATAAATCACCTATAATATTGAATAATATCTTAAACAAATATTACATATACAATAGAAATGCTATTACATTTTCTAATCAATTTTAACAGAACAATATTTTTTTCCCCATCAAAACATATTATTTTATACAGTTTTGTCAGATTTATTATAAATAGTTTCGAGTTTCATTAATCTAAATTAAATTACTGGCAAAGAAAAATAAATTAGTCAATCAGGTCAATCATTGATTTAATTAGATAAACTTTAATTACCTGAAAAAGAAAATATTGTAAATGGTAATCTGAGAGAGACTGAGGCGATTGAATGATCTGGTGCAGATCGGTTTGCATCAGATCCATCACCACATATATATCTTTGAATGTTTGCTTGTGTGGTGGCATCATGATGTCTTTAATTGTTATGATATTTTCATGCCTCAGCTGCCTGATTATAAACAAAAATTTTAATGTTAGTTTGTTATTTACAAAGTCAAGAAATGATTAATTATTTTACAACAATCCAATAATACCACAAATTACATATAATCCTCTTCCTTAAGGATTTTGGGTTGAAAAAAATTATTCTTGGGATTATACTATATATTCGGAATAGCCTGTTCAGTGTTTGGTTAGATTAGAATAGCTATAATAGGAAATTCAAATTTTTTGTTTTATTAGAATAGACTATTCCTAAGAATTTTGAAATTTAGCTATTCTAATAAGACATATAATAGTTATTCTATATTTGACTATTCTAGCTATTCTTATTTCGCAACTAACATACCCTAATGTGGTCATATTTATCTAAACACTTCAGTTCTTTCTAAAAATGGAAATGTTAAAAAAAGATAAAATTTGTTCATCATTCCATGTAGGTTTCTTAGAAGTCTCTATTGCTTTTTAATATTTGTGCTAATACAAGATCCATAGATATTAACACATGCAATATTAAGGAGTCAAGGCGGATACATGCATAAATGTTTAATAAATAAAAAAACGTAACAGAAAACACATTCTAGCATAGATTTGAAGAAAAAGATATTTAATTTCCATGCATAAAAAATTGCCCTTTATTAATTCAAGGAATACATCCGTTGTATATGCTATGTGAAGACGCGAAGTTACAAATATATTATGTAAAGATTTATCGCAACAAAGAGATAGTGAAATAATTTACCTAAGAAGCTTCAATTCTCGCAGTGTCCGGAGTGCAACTACACGGTTATCGAAAATATTCGCAATCTTCTTTATAGCAACATTCTCTCTTGTTTGTTTATTGAATGCAGAACAAACGATACCATAGGCTCCCCGACCGATCAGGTTTAATGGTATATATGCCATATCCATTTCGAACAATACCTGAGAAATTGTAAAGTAATGCTTTCCTGGGTTAGCCATGCCTGGTGGTGCTTTCACCATGGTCGCCATGTCTACTTTTGTGTTTTGAAGGATTAATTAAAAATTTAAAATGCAATGGATATGAAGTATTAAAGTGGAAGAGAGACTAATGTTGCAAATGCAGTTAAGATGCAGAGGAGGCGATGGACTATTAAGTACTTATATAGAAAGGTACTTGCCATTTTTAAAGTATGATAAAATTAATCTGTATAACATATAAAAATAGATATAATTAAATGAGGAAAGAATTTCTCTGTGAGTTTAATCAGTACCAGGAGTTATATTTAGTTAGTTGAAAGAGAATTTGAGTCTCATTTAGATTAAAAAAGGAAACATTTTTTTTTTTAAATGGTGTGTCAACCGACTTACACCGGAGGGTACGTGCGCGTGGTTGCTATTTTTATTGTGATACAAATGTTGTTTTTTTAAATATGGAAACAATGATAATTATATTAGAAAAAAGCACTTATATGCAAGTTACTCAGAGGCCGTTTTTAATTTATTTTTAGTTGCAAAAGAAAGAAAACAAAACCGAAGCTAATTAATTGGAATTAGGGGTGTAAATGGATATAGATAGGGTGGAAGTATTTTAATATCCATACTCACTAAGAATTAGGCTTATTAATTCATACATTATTCTTATCTATTAAGAATTAATCTTGCTCTACCCTCTCCTTAACCATTAAAATTATTGGGTAACAAAATATTAGTGGGTAAATAACTAATAATATACTAATATAATAATTAATTTTATTATATTTTACAAATAGAACATCAAAACTTATTTATTTTATACATATGCAATCATAATACTAAAAAAATGTATATAGTTTTAAATTTTAACTTTTTGTATAGTAGATATATACCATATAGGTTAAAATATATTATGGAAAAATTTATGTTATTCATCGTTATAATTAGCATGTTGAATATATAGCATGTTGGTGCCAACTAATATTGTTACATGCAAATTCATAGTAAATAGGTCATGTTCAGGGGTAGATTTAAAATTTTCATCAAGGGAGTAAGAAAATAGCTAATTGGGTTTAAATAGCTAATCGGATACTTGATAAAAAAAAAAAACAATGCTCTGACCTCAAATTTTCAATGTTTTAACTTCTAATATAATTATCGATCAGAATTCAAGGAATTTATTATAATTTTAACTCTAAATTAATCCAAATTACAAATTAGAATTTCAGAGAGAGACAAATAAAACTCCTAGAGAACAAAGTTAGTTCAAACCTATAAAAATTCAAACTTGAGCTGCCCACCCCTTGCTCTATGTGGGTTCCGCTGCTAGTGATCATGTTAAAGTTTACATACACCTTTCCTACAACCTCAGCATCAGTCACTACTTTGAAATTCCATCTCTCCATAACCTCAGCATCCTTTGTAGTTTGTGTGCTTAATTCCATCCATTCTTTTTGGAAATTTCATCAAATTTAAACTATTAATTAAACATGATTGAATAAAAAAAATTTGTATATATATTCAAACATGCCAGTATTGCAGTATTAGATATTATATTGAGCCAATCAGGTTGACGACCTAAACTTTGTTGAAATTTCAGCAATACTTAACAATACCAGTATTCTGAGATACATAGTCTCCTAAGCATTACTAAACTGAACCATTCTACTATTTGGCATCAATTACATTGGTAAGCTGGTAAGTTGTTATGACTACTATAAGCATATAATATAACTAGTATCGTACCCGTGCATTGCAACGGAACATATTATAAAAAAAATAAAAAAATATAACATACTTTCATAAAAAAAAATAAACTAAAAGATAAAAAGATCGAGGACATATTAATCTCAACCGTCTAAATATTACATTACTAAAAGAGAAAAAAGTTACAGAAAAACATAAATGTAACAACTACCTACTTTAAAGCATCTATGACTCATAATTTAAAACACAAAGACATCTATCAACCCGCCTTTTGCAACCAGGTAAATAGAAAAAGGCAAGGGGCCTATTCGTGACTTTCTCCCTTTTGTCCTGATAGCACCTTCTCCTCTTTCCAGCAAATATGGTGATGTCCTAGAAATTGAATGAAAATTAATAAATAAAAAGTTAGCCTAAAACAAATGAAAATTAAACTACTAAGGAAATAAGAAGTAGCCTGAAACAATTGATAAATAAAAAGTTAGCCTAAAACAATTGATAAATAAAAAGTAGCCTGAAACAATTATTTTTTCTCTAGACCGCAGGTGCAACAGTAGGTTGAGACAATTGATAAATAAATATATTTTTTTAGAAATAAGTAGAAATCTTCTAATAAGACACCAATACCATATATGAGGATCGATAATGGATACACATGGTACCAATGTTTGGTTTGCTTTGTTGGTAATATCTCAAATTGGTTGTTGTATGACTATCATATGGATATAAAATGAAATTGGTGGCTCCAGCAAGTAGTTTTCACAAAGAAAAATAAAATGCTTTATTTAAAGAAACAAAGTTTGAAGTGTCATACCATTAATTATCAAGTTCAATCTGTCAATAGATGCAAATTCAAATTTAAGCTTCAAAATGATAACTCAATTCCACAAAAATCTCCCTAGAGTGAAACAACCAATTACGTAAACAAAACAAAAAATTAGGCAAAATGTTTAATATTTCAGATAGAATAGCTACAGTGCGTCCGGGGGTTACTTTAATAATCCAATTCGCAAACTCCTAAAGAATTTATTTAGCTAGAGGGATCGAGAGAGATCGAGACGGGCCCATAGGGGTAATATACAGTCTAGATTTCCCAAGACAATATGTATAAAAACAAAGAAAGAAAAATAAGGAAATAAAAAAAAAAAAAGATTTTCATTGTGATCCGTATAGAAACCAAGAATAAGTAAGAAAACAAAGAAATAAAAAAATGGAAAGTGGATTCTGCTCAATTGAAGATGACAAAAATAAGGAAACAAAAAAAAATAGGAAATGAGAAACATATGGCTAAATTTCAGAGTCCGCTCAATTTTAATTGTAATGTATCGTGTGGCAGTACGTGTGGCGAGTATATTTTTAACTAAATTTAGACTTATATACATAAAATATATACATTTAATCAAAATAAGACAGATTATGTGATTGAAGGGTTGAGATTAAATCCGAAATTTCATCTTTCAATCGTAGCCGTTGGAGGATCGGACACCCAACATGCTTAATAATGGAATGGAGATTTGTTTTCTTGATAGCATGATCTTTTATTTGTAATTATCAAAATAAAAGAATGGAGAAGAATTAGAAACTACTTTAAGAGGAGAGCAGCTTGGGTCCGATGGGCATCGGACCCAAACTGAGTTCGATGGGCTCCAAAATCGTCCAATTCACTTTAAAATCTGTGTGATTTTCTTTAATAACCGTACAAGATCGCTTTGATATCTGTGCGCATGGATCCTAAAACAGATTGGACGGTTATTCCACCCATCGAACCCAAATTTGAGTCCGATGGGCATCGGACCCAAATTTGTCCCCTTTAAGAGTACCACAGACAATTATTTTAACAGAAAAAAAAATTAGAACCTGAGACTTAATATACTATTCATGACAAACCTCCTTCACTTTCTTGCAAGATTCCTATGAATTCCAAAAAGACAAAAAAACAAAAAACAAGTAAGAAATCAACTATGAATAAGTACATCAATATTTCTGACATTGTTATGGTTCCAATTTTTCTGACAAAATACAACACCTAAACCTAAAATCGGTGAGCCAGTCACAAAATTAACAGAATCTCAAATGGAGCGACAAACAAATTATCTTATCCAAGAGAGAGAAAGGCAGAGAGAGTGAAGCAGTGAGGGCAATTTCTTCTATGGGATGGTTGATTCTGTCGAAGTAGTATGTTACCCCGATATTCGATGCTCATACTCGTATCGCTGTATCACGTTGAAAATTGCTGTATCGTCGTATCCGATACAATACCTGTACCCATATTCATGTTACATAGTGTCGAATTGACGAAGAGAAATAGAAGAGAGAGAGAGTCGAGCAAAACTCTAAACCCTAAAAAAAGGTAAAATGTTCAAGGAGAGAGAAATTAGAGAGAATAGTCATTGACCGAGCAATGGGACCCATTTGTCAGTCTCACAGTTTACAATACTATTATAGGTGAACAGTGAACCCTCCATCAAAGATTAGATATATAGTATAGATTCAGCACAGATAGGTACAAAGATTGTGCTGAACTACCATATGATCCCTGAAATATCCTTCTTTTTCTTTCACTCCACATGATTCATGATAGGGCAGCTAACAGAGGTGCACAATAAATCTGTCTTGTTTTTAAAATTGAATACAATATATAAGACCACTCATCCACCATACCAGAAACTGGTATCTGCAAACCTTTACCATTTTCCCTATTCAAAATATAACAGGATATATATATATTCCCTTGATTGTCATAAAAATAATTTGACAGGATATATATATTCCCTTGATTTAAACTCGGAACACTTGGGGCCAACTTTGTACAAATTTCTTGGATCCTCTGCCTTCCCAAAGGCCCATAATGAGCTTTTTTTTTTGTCGTGGACATCCTGAGGGGCCCACTCCATTGGCCCAATAATTTCCAACGATTTGGGGCAAAAATAATCAACTTACAACGTTCTGATTCAAAAAGAGAAGGAGAAATCGAGAAAGTTAACGAAATTCACTGAGGAGTCTACACCAATGCTAAGTTATTATCATTAGAACTTTACTTGATGGAGATAATAAATGTTAATTCCAACGAGTTCTTATCATCTCACCTGAGCAATAGATACTGTCCGATCAATACACAGGTAAACTTAAGTGAACATTTTAACACAACAGTTATGGCTTCACGCAGCACACAGACTACAGAAGCTAAACAACACTGCATGTGGTTCGTACGCTGCATGAAGCCAAAACTACTCGGTCAGTTTTAAAATTTTAAAGAACGGTTCAAATACCAATATTAATTTACTGCAGCCGTATTGAAACTTTATTTGGAACCAAAATAGCAAAAATATAACTTATTTCAGTACACTAGATATAAGCCAAACACATCAAAAACGGAAATTACAAAAGAAAAATTAACAAGCTCATGAGCTAATTAACTCTCCATGTTTGTTCCCAAAATTAAACTACTACTGATGCTATATATTGAAGCTTAATTTAAGGGCATTTGGTCCTGTTGCCGTGCGTGGTCCAGTCGGTGTAGCACGTGCCGCACGTCTCCTTGTTGCCGTAGGTTCCTCCCGGAACGCATTTGCAAACACTGCAACAAGTGTTGCATGCCCTCTTGCACACGTTCTTCCTCGAATGCAGGCTGCATCGCTCATCGCATGCTCCTATGCATTCTGTATATAAAATTATGTTATGCAAAACTTAATTTGTGTTTGAGAAGAAATTAAGTTGTGTGCTTCTTTTAATAGTTTTAGGAACGAGAGAATTAATCTTGTGTTGATTTTTGTTTCTTGATTACAATTACATAAAATCTATTTATAAGCTAGAACATGTATATTACAAACAATTACATTAAAAAAATAGAATTTTGTGTCAAATTAATTTACCTTTGGTGTCAATAATCTTGTGAGGGGCAGGAGCAGGGGATGGTGCGACTGGAGTAGCTGGTGCGCCATATGCCATCTAATTTTTTTATTTTTGGAGAAAATTGTGGTTAATTAGTTAATTACCACACAATCAAATCATAAAACTTAAAAAAAAAATAGTACCTGAGTAACACCTTCCTCTAAAACATCAGATGAAACCTAAAGAAAATAACCATACATTAATTTTTACATACAAAACAGAACTTAAAAAAAAAAAAAAAAAACAGCAAGTGTTTGTATAATGTCTTACTCTTATGCTGAGCAGGAGGAAGGAAGCTAGCAGGAAAACTGCAACCTTGGTAGCCATGGATCAGGAATCAGGATGGGGTTTTGGTAACTTCAGAGATGAGATGGGGTGTCTGAGTGTAGTGGAGTGGTGAAGTGTAGTTAATACTTAGTCAATTTAAAGGTTTATATAGAGAGGACTAGAGGAGAGAGGTGGCATTGAATGGGGGGTGAGCATGAGCATGGGCCATGGGGTGAATGGGACCTTGGTCTATTGGTCGTCAAACACGAGACTATTTATTTATAAAAGTTAATATAAAATAATATAACGTAACGATTACTCGTGGAGGCTACATTAGAATGGAGCAGGTCTGATTGGCATTAGATTTATTTTGGATTTGATGGGTTTCAAGCATGTCCGATTTATTTTGGATTTAATATTTATGATCTGTGGGTTTCGAATGGGACAAAATTGGGTCCGATGCCCATTGGACTCGAACTGAGTACAATGGGATCTATTACCGTCCGATTGCTTTAAAATCTGTGCGCATCACTTTAATATCCGTGTGAATTCGCTTTAATATCTGTGCACACGGATCTTAAAGCAGATCAGACGGTAATGGAACTCAATTTGAGTTCGATGGGCATCGACCCAAGTTTGTCCCGTTTCGAATGTGTCCGATCTATTTTACGATTTGTGCATTTGGTTTCAGAGCTTCTTAAGAAGAGCTCTAAATTAGTCTTAAGTTTATTGAACTGGTGCTTCTTGGTGTAGCTTAATTTCACTTCTTTAGTGCTTATTTTGTTCTTCTTTTTTTAAGCTTGTTCAAATTTTTAAGTTATAATTTTACATAGCTTAAGCATTTCATCAAACTTAAAACTTTATTAAAAAAGTTACTTTGTAACTTAATTGCTGAACAGCTCCTGGATGATTCAAATAAAGTATGTCCATCTTTCTATTCCTCTTGCTTGATTCTCTGTTCTTATCTCTCCGGATCAAGTAACTCAAATTTTAGATTTGGAACAGAACCGTTCTATTCAAATCAGTTGCTCAAAATTGTCTTGAGATTTAAATCCGTTCTGGATATGTGTACGCTCCGCTTCAAAATGAATTATTACAGATGTAAATCAGACAGTCCTCATTTAAAACTCAAAAATTAAGTTACTTCACTGAATCTAAATTCCTCTCTCTTGATCATCTCTCTCTCTCAATTTATGTTACTATGTACTCTAATGAAGCTGAATCTTTTTTGGACTCCATTACTCATGACTCAAGAGTTAATTTGTTTTATCCATCTAAATTTAGAAACAATCATTCAAATATCTATATTATTTTATATTATTAATCTTTAGAAATATAAATTTTCTCTGTGAAACACAGCCTGGCATTTGCATGTGACGACACAGACACTGAGAAGCTGCACCTAATCCGCACTGGTTTCCATTTTGTGGCTGTCTCCTTGGCCCTTGGGTCCTCTGACATTTGATCAATGAAATTGGCCTCGATTGCCGGGTGCTGCTTTCCAGCCATATATGCTGTACCTTGTAAACTGTTGATGTGCAAGCCATGTATCACATCATCATATGTGCTAGTACAATAATGGTGCCATTTGTCGTATGCATAATAATTTTGTAATTTCAGAATATATAATTGGACAAAATTATAATTTCGTGATTCGGTTAAAATAAATATAGTTTATTGTTAAATTATATTAAGAGAGGTTCAAATGTCTGGTATAATATATTTTTGTTTTCAAAATTCAAATTGTCATACTTGGAGATTAAATTTTATATATATATTTTTTAAATTACTATTTTTTATAGTTCTATAGATTTCAAAAAATGGTATAATTTTTCTAAAAAATATAAATATAATCTTCAAACAAATTTTAATATGGAGATCATGTTGAACAGTTCAGCGACAGTTACAATGAAGCATGGAAGACATGAGGCATTTGACCCATTCTCGTATATAAATCATATATCAAAATCTTGAATATGGTGATATGGGTATTATATAGTGTGCAGATTTCTATTCATAATTTAGGGTTTCAGATTTGTTATATCGACTATTTCAACTTAAAAAATAAAAATATAGATCAATAACACGACTTGATCTATCATATAAATATCTCCATAATTTTTTTTTGAATAAAGTGGGGATACCACCAGCTTCATTATGAAACTCAAATGTTCATACAAAAGTAACGAAATACAAGTTCTGAAATATCAAACTACACAAAATACCTAAAAACAATATGAACCATAAAACCAAAGCAAAATGCGAAATAGTCTATGAAAGCAAACAAGAAACATCATAAACTGTAATACTAGCAGTGAAACTAGTAATAAAAAATAACCCTATCACGGATATAGTCAGAGAGGTCCGGCCCCTCTAAACCAAGAAAAGCGTCCTCGTCGGAATCCATATCCTGAGCTGAGGGAATTATCAAAGAGCCTGCCTGGTTCAATAAAGTAATATCCATAGGTAAAATCAAAATTAATTTAAAATATGAATTATCAAGTCTTGTTTTACACCAATAAGAAGTTAAAGCTATAATAGCAGAACCTACAGAGCTAATGGGGGAACAGGTATTTGCTGAAAGCAAATCTTATTTCTGGTAAGCCATACCAACCATAAAGTTGCAGCTCTAATTAATCCTACAAGTAATGAATTTTTTAAAAGAATCCAATAATAAAAAAACTATAGATCCATAATAGTAGTACAATTGTAATCAAAGTTATTATGGTTTTATATCCATGACCAAAGGGTAGAAATATAAGGACATGTCACAAAAAGATGATCTACTGTCTCGGGTGCACCACAGAATGGATAGTCTACATTACCTTACCAACCACGTTTAACTAAATTACATTTAGTAAGGATCTTATTTTGTCGAAGCAACCAAACAAAAATGTTAATCTTTAAAGGAATTTTGGCATGCCATGAAGTAGAATATGATGTATTTGGAATACCCCTATTGGACAACCACAAATAGAGAAAATGTACAGTAAATAAACCCGAAGGAGTCCATCTCCAAAAAATTTTGTTGGAGGAGTTAGGCTCAGGAAATATAGAGCTATAGGTGCAAGAGTTAAGTAAATGTTGCCATTTAATAAAAAGAATGTCCGTAAGTTGTCTAGTAAACTGAATATTAATAATAAAATGAGAGAAAGCATTAGAAACTAGAAGTTGTTGATTAGAAACAATTCTAAAGAGATTAGGGTAAACACAGTATAAAGCACAATCACCAAACCATCTATCTAACCAAAAAAATGTATCGCTACCATTACCAACCACCCTATTGATGCCCAACTCATAAATTTGTAAGAAAGATAAAAGTCCAGACCAAAATGAAGAACATTGAGGAATGTGTAAATTTTATGAATAACTAAATATCCCCATAATCTCACTCTTTTTAACAAAAATAACTAAAAATGTTTGTAAATTTTATGAATAATGTTAACGGCCGTCTGTTCTGTTGAATTTAACCTCAAGCAGTTGCAATGGTGTAAAATACAGTTAATTGTTATATTATACAAATCATATATCAAATTTATTTTTACAAGAGCAAGGCTGTGGTAATAGAGTGTGCTATGCATTCACATTTTTGTTTAAAAATTCAGACAGTCGATGCGAACTACTTAACATGATCTAGATATGAAAATGCAATTGGAGACCAAATTTTACATTTTGTAGAATATATTTTCTATTTTCTAAATGGTTGAAAATCACTTCATCTAAAATTATGGACCATTTTTTATTTATCTAAAAAATTGTTAATTTTTTTAAAAAAGAATCATGTTGAATAGCTCGAATCGACTATTTCGATTTTAAAAACATAGATTATTTAGATGTATAACACAAACCAGTGTCATATACATATCAATATAATCTCACTTTTTTTTCTTTTTTTTTTACAAAATAACTACAATTGTTAGTAAATTTTATGAATAATGTTAACGCCGTCCTTTCTGATGAATTTTAACCTCAGTAGCTAAAACCATTTAAAAGATTTCACTGAATGCAATTTTACAGAGTAAATAGTTGATGTTCAAAATTCTTATCATGATCCGTGATCAATTCTGGAACGGACTCTGCTTCTTTTCTTGAGAAAAGGAGGATCCTTATTTTCTTCCATATGGATCGTTCAAAATTCATCGTACGGTCTCAATCACTTTCTATTTTCAAATCAATTTAATATATTAAAATAATTCAGTTTTAATTGAAGCCATAGATAAATAAATTTTGCACAATCTAGATGAAAAAAAAAAAGGTGTTCTTTTTCTCAAAGAACAGATTTTGATACATCAATTCTTATGTTTATATGTACAGGAAAAAAAAAACACTGAAAATATTACCATTTTCGGTTGGGAGACATGCTGTGAATGATGATGAAATTCTCTTTTTTGACATTTTTTTTTTTTGACAAATGATGATGAAATTTTAACACGGTGCAATGAACAATAAAAAAGTATCATGTGATAGGCATGTGACGTCTGTTATGACTGTAAAGTCAAAAGAGGATAGCCACTGAGGCAAGCAAGTTCCTCAAAAGGTAAAGCACCAAAAAGTATGTAAAAAGGCCATCCAAGTACTAAATCGTGTTTTATATCATTGTTTTTCTCTTGCAAGAGCATCTATGATCTATGATCTATCCCAAATCCCTCGAACGCGATACCTAATGTTATTTTTTTTTTTTTAGTTGTATCAGAAGAGTGGACATCAGGACAACCATGCAGTAAATAAATGGTTTCACACTTTCACTGCTAAAATTGATGATAAGATTAGGAGTATGGTGGTTGTAGAATCCTCTGGTAAAACTATTTTTAAACATTTTATTGAAAAGCGTGACTAATACTCTCCTACCGCATTTGTATGCATATAATAAGCATAAGCATACTGCATATACAAGGCACATAAAGTTCATTGAAAGCGTGACTAATATTTTCCTACCGCAAGTTTTATTGTGCTTTGAGAGTCGTGCTATGCTAAAAATAACGGTCCGGATCAACTAATCTAATCGTAAAAGATTCCCTTTTTCAGGTAATGCACTGGATATGAATTCGCATTTGACCGCTAGTGCATTGGTTTATACAGTCCTGATTGGTCCTATTATGCATAGTGAAATAATTGAATAATGGGAATATGATACTGTGCATAGTACGGATAATGATTAAATATCTTATTTTTTTTTAGAATTTTAGCATTCTTTTAATAGATAGAAAATGACGGCTTTTGAATGGTCTAGAATTTTTAGATCACACGATTGTCTATCTATCTAAAAACTAGTATAAAATTATAAAAAAAAAACTGAAATATTTGATCTAAATTACATTTTTATACGGATTTACTGTTTGAACTTTCAAATAGAGTTATTGATCCACATTATAACCTAATTCATGCTATGCATAGTATCACAACCTCGCTCATAATTGAATTCAAATAAGATCAGGTACCTAATTCCGTCAGATTAGATTCAGACTGTTAAATATAGATTTGCCAGAAAAAAAATCTCATATTCTAAAGAGACTCCAATTTCTTATAATTCGACTGGAACTTCATTTGTGGTTTCACAAAGGATACACCCGAAATAATTCTGTTCTAAGCATGACTTGTAACAAATACAGCACAGGAGCTCATTTCATCTCTCAAGAGGGCAAGAACAACATATGTTGAGCAATTGACCATACGGAATCAGTCCCGGTAAAATGTTTATTGTCATCTCTTGCAAATTTGGAAATAGGAATGTAAATTCATATCGTGGTCACACTATGGCTTGGGTCACGTGTCATGTCATGTCGTGATCAAAATTTAGAGGGATGGTCACATCACATGAATTGTCACGAAACAAAACGTTACTCATGCTGTGATCATAGCACGCCGTGACCACATTTGTCAAGTTTGGTCACTTTAAATATTATTTTCATAATTTAAATTAATTTATTCAAGATTTCACTGTTTGATCAACATCTAACGGCCTAGATCACAACATTAGTCATGCCGTGCCATGCCGTATCCGATCACATCATGATTTTTTTACATCCCTATATTGAAATTCACATGCAAAATAATTCTATTGTCTGTGTCCAGGCAAGGTGACAGTATTGCTAAAAAAATTCTCAGGTGCTAGCTAAGTATGGCCACTTGTTAAGATCTGATCCCTGAGCCACAATACCACAGTTGTAGGCAGTAATAATGTAAGATAAAAACTGAAAAAAAAAACAACCTGAGATAATCTCGGTCTATATCTTCATCTAATTATGCTAACACTCTTTGTTTATCTTCTAAGCCAGCTCGGCCTGTAACAAGTGAAATAAAATTTCTGAGAAATTGTAACACTGCACAGATGCAACCAAAAAAAAAAACTATATATTGAATTTGTTTATCATTTTCTGAATAATTTCAATTATAAGAACTCAGAGGTACCTCTTTTCTTTAGTTTTTTCCTGAAGCTCCTTTTCCTGCTAAATGCTTTCTCCTGTGACAAGAGAACAAAAGTTGGAATTTTTATAAATCTTAATGAGAAAAGCAGTATGATACAAAACCAGAAACAAAATCCAAATTACCACAGGTTGACTTGTATCCTCGGCATCACGAACAGCATTTACTAGATCTCGATTGGACCTGGTGTACAAGCTTGTTACTACACCAGCTTGGCCAGCCCTAGCCGTGCGGCCCACTCTGTGCAAGAAATCAACTGCCGATGTTGCAAACTCTGCCTATTGAAAAAGAAAAAAAAATTATGAAATTATATTGGGATATAATAAGTAGCCAAAAGATTCAAGAGAAGGGTTAGAATGCCCCATTGTTTTCGTACCCCAATCATGCCTCACATTCTAATCTTCGTTTTCAAGTCCAAATAGTCGATCTAAACTGCTCAAAACAATCTCCATATTAAAATGTGCTTGAAGACCAAATTTATATTTCTTGGAAATTTTTTACTATTTTTTTAGATAAATACAAAATCACTGTTTTTGGATGATCCAGAATCTTATGGGGAAAAAGTGATTTTCTACCTATCTAAAAAAATAGTAAAAATTTCCAAGAAATATAAAATTTGATCTTGAAGTACATTTTAATATAGATATCATGTTGAGTAGTTTGGAACAACCGTTTGGACATTAAAAATGGAGATAAAGATGTGAGGTACGATTGGGCACGAAAATAAAGGGGCATTTTAACCCTAATTCATCACAAAAAAGAAGAGTTTAACATGCCTGAATAACATGAGAAACATTAGGAATATCCAAACCACGAGCAGCGGCATCAGTGCACACAAGAACCCCACCGGTGTCTCGAAAAGCGCACAGATTCGCCGTACGCTCCTCCATAGAGCTTTCGCTGTGGTACAACAAACACCTGATACCAGCTCTTTCTAATATGTCAGTAACTGAATTCGCTGATTCGACAGTATTTGTGAACACCATGGTTCTAGTTAATTCATCGCTTCTGTAGCTGTACCGCACTGCTTCTAGAAGATCGTCAACTTGTGTATCGGCAGTCACTTGTATCCATCTCTGCTCTAATCTGTGGTGCCACAAAGAAAAGAAAATAAATCAGAATGAGTTCAAAAGGTTGACACCTGATACGAGTGAGTACAAAATCACTATTTTTGGATGGTCTCCAATATTGAAAAAAACAGTGATTTTGTACTCATCTAAAAAAATAGTAAAAAAATATAAAATTTGGTCTCGAAACACATTTTAATATAGAGATCATGTTGAGCAGTGCAGATCGACTGTTTGGACTTTGTAAATGGAGAGAAGAATGTGAGGCACGAATGAGGCATTTGAATTCTACTCGTAAGAATTTAATTGAAGTTTAAATTTTTAAGAGTTTTTATATAGTTAAACCCCCGTCATGAAATGCTAAATGTGTGCTCATAGCCTAGTGGTTAGAATTCCTTTTAATGGTTGTGGAGATTGGGTTGAACTTCCAATGACCACACATTATGTATTTTCACATATATGCATTATATGTTTCAGCCCCCCTATCTATATTTTTTTCTGGTTCCTCCCCTGGACGAAGCATACCTGGGGTTATGTCGATGGAGGCGGGCCCCGCTGACCCAAGTGGCATCAGGAAACATCCTTTTCAACACTCCGCCAGCTGTCTTTTTCCCACTTTGTGGTAATGTCGCAGCCACAAACACATATTGTTTACTGCGCTTATATATTTCTCTAACCCTCCTCCAATCCTTCCTAACTCTTGTCTCATTTGAACTCTCCTCGTCAGCTGTTGAAGATTCTAAAATTTCCTCGTTTTCAATTTCATCTTCATTACTGACATCAGTTTCGCTAGCCTCAGGATCTGAAACCTCGTCAGGCTCGTGGGTCCCATCTGTGTTTGCCTCTTCTGTGGCACCCCCCATTCTAGAAAGGAGCTTTTCATCGAAGCGTAACATGTGTATTAGCCGGATTACCTGGTTTTGAAAGCTTCCGCAGAGAAGCATGTCAGCTTCATCGAATACCTGTTTCATGAAGCAAAGAGTGCCTATATTACAGGTTTATGAAGTTTTTAGAGTATAGATTTACAAAAAAAGATAATTTACCACAAATTTTACACGACGTAAGAATTGATCTCTTCTTCTCTTTTCTCGATCATATTCACAGAGATAATTTAAGAGTGCACCTGGAGTTGATACAAGAACATCAGGCTGAATCATTGGCCATCCCTGCAATAGCAGATTTAAAAATTTGACTTTCAAGTATTACAAATTGAAGTTTTCTTAAATTTGAAATCATAAATTTACCACATGACATTACTTTTGCATTTCATAAAAACCATTAAAGAAATCTACCTTTTGGCCACAAACCGCTGCAACCTTGACAAGTTGTTTGCCATATTGATCAAGCAAGGAGTTGGCCATGGCAACAGCTTGTTCACATAGCATCACATTTGGGCAAAGTACCAGAATCATCTCTTGATTTTGAAGCGCATCATGGAGTTCATTTTCAGGTGGGGCCGAAACAGTGCCCAGCTTGTCAATTAGCGGGACCAAGTAACCGTGTGTTTTTCCACTTCCTGTTTCTGCAGCAACTACCACGTCATTTCCTCTTAGAATATGAGGAATGCATGCAGCCTGCATAGCAATTACATGTTACCATCAGTACATAAGTGCACGATACAACAGTTCGAGAAATTTACCAGTCTTATCTTATTAAACATTCTATTGAGCACATGATAGGCAAGATATTAGCCCGAGAGTAGCCACCTCACAACCTTGGTATGTTTCCTCAATAGCAGTAAATAGCCTATGTTCGGTTACTAAACTGCAACAGAGGCAAACAACAGCTTGAACTGAACAAATAAGGGAACGGAGGAAGAGAGAGCAATTCATCGAACAGTTCATGTGCAATACCTGAACAAGTGAAGGCCCAATAAAGCCAGTGTCAGTGAGAGCCTGTGCGACTCTGTCAGATATCCCCAATGACTTCCACGTGACTCCATCGTTAGCAAAGAAACCGTCTTTCTCACCGCCATGTATCTCAGCCCGTTCTTCTCCCGCAGCGGTGCACAAGACCCGCGAGGAAGAAGTATGAACCAAGCGTCGGTGGAGCGGAGGCGAAGATGGGTTGGATAAAATGAGAAGATATTTGGATGAGAAGGAAAGAGAGGAGGAGAGTCTGGGATGGAGGTGGTGAAGGAGCGGAGCGTGGCGCAAGTGGTGAAGCATCCTTTTTAATTTCTGATAGAGAAAAGTAAATGATAACAGGTAGTCAGGTAAACATCAGCTCACGAATATCACTGGAGGATCTAATTTAGAGGAACTGGAGTGGAGTTCAGTTTTATATTAGTGTCCTAATTTTAATCGTCTGAAATACTCATTTTAATCTGTATTAATAAAGAAGACGGTTTAAATGTACAATGATTTTGTGCTCCAATATGCTTCACATTTTTTATCTCTATTTTTAAAATCCGAATATTCAATTCGAACCACTCAACATGATCTTTATAATAAAATATTATTGAAGACCAAATTTTATATTTTTTAGAATATTTTTACTATTTTTTTACATAGGTACAATATCACTTTTTAAATGGTCCAGAATATCTTTAAAACAATGATTTTGTACATAAAATATAGTAAAAAAATAAAAAAATATATATAAAATTTAGTCTCCAAGCATATTTTATTGTGAAGATCATATCGAGTGGATCGGATCGACTGTTCAGAATTTGAAAACAAAGATATAGAATGTAGAGCATATTAGAGCACTAAATCATGATGCATTTGAGCCCTCTTCATTAATAAAACAATGTTTAAGAAAATGTTGAGTATTCAAAGTAACTAGCTGTGAAGATAACAGTTTATTTTTAGTGAATGTACACAAGTATATATCTAAATGCTGTTGTTGCATATTTATCACAAGTATACAAATAATTTTTTTGTTATGGGAAACTAATTATTAAATATTAAAAAAATTCTTGCACATACTACATATTATTAATTTTTTTAATAAAGTGTGAACATATAACTTTATAAATTTAAAATATATTTTAATAAAAAAAAGACAAAAAATGGAAAATTTATAGGGTTTAAAATTAAAAAATAAATAAAATATTATAAAATTTATAGGAAGAAAGAATGCGTAATTTTAAGATTTTCAGAGTGATATACATTAAATTCTTTCTATTATAAAAATTGAAATATGAGTAATAATCCTCTCAGGTACCTGACTCAAAGAATTAAAAAGGACGGCCCAGATTAACTCAAAATGGTGCCTATTCGGGGATAGTGCAGGGGCCAGTATAAATTATGCTTTGAGAGTCGTTCCAAGTTAAAAAAAACTATCCAGGACCGTCCGTTACCAATTTGCTTGAGTCAGGTACCCGGAGTGATCCGATTTCGGCCCTTTTGTAAATTCAGTGTTGGGCCTTGGGCTCCCCATCCTGAGATTTTCTCTGTTATTGGGCTCTTACTCCCTGAAACGGAGACCCCACTTGTCAGAATCGCTTTCCTCCAAAACCCCAGAGGTGGCCGTCATGGCACACTTCATCATGGCCTCTACCTTTCTTCGGCCACTTCATCATACCCCACTTGTCAGAATCATAATTAGAATCTAACTTTATTTCAGTTAGCTTAGGTCATGTTTGGTTGTGGAGTAAGAGGTGGAGTAAACCCCTTACTCTATATATAAGGAGCTAAATAAGAAGTAAATTAGGAGTAAGATGGAATAAGAGGTGACTTAATCCGGAGTAACTTACTCTACTTGTATAACTCACTGTCATAAAAAGAAACATATTTTCCAACATCTTATTCCACAAAGTGGATTAATTTAAGTTATGACTCTAACTACCAAACAAGATGTAAAATATGAAGAGTAACATGGAGTAAGCAATTTAATCCTCATTAATTTTACTCCACAACCAAACATAGCCTTACAGATTAGGAACAAACCAGGTACAACGTTCAAAAAAATAAGGCACCCTTTCGAATGTATACCAACAGCAGCAATATTATACCTCCAAAGTCTACTGTTACTTTAGAATCTACGAAGTGAAGTGCAATTTCCGAATGTGAAGTAGATGTAATTCTTCTCACAGAAAATTCACTACAAAAATAAGTCACTACCTTTTAAAGTTAAAAATTCTTTTTGCTGATAGTATTTTTACTAATACTCCTGTCAGTGATATCAATACATTCAAAAATTACAATTTCTTTTGGTATATTCTCGGCAATAGTCACTTTTTACTCACGTAGATAGTGACATATTTTTGTAGTTAATTAACCATATTCTAATCATCCAAATGCATTATTTGATCTCTGAAGTTACTCACCAAATACACTAGTTCATTTTTTAAATATTTTTTACCACTAGACTCTATACAAAATTAATTCAAAAATTTTATATGTAGACACATCACTCGTAAGAAAGATATTTCAATAGTTCAAATTCATCATTTGAAGTCAATCTAATAAATTTTAGAATTGAGTCATAATAAAGAGATTTGATAAACTTAGAACAACCTAATTGATCGTATTGATATGCCTAGCCTAGGACACGAAATTACCGTACATGAATCAAGTCAATAAGGCGGCGTCAAACACCAATACATAGTGACCTCCCTAAAAATATTATAAAAAAGAGGAGTAGAACTAGGGTGCTCCTAGGAGTACCAAGTCCCTCTGTACTCTTAACTCTAAAACCTATCGGATTATCTTTGAACGACGAATCCAAATTGTTTAAATTCTTCTACCTTATGAGCGATGCGTCTATTTGTGAAAATTTTAAAGTTTCGAATTAATTTATTATAAAGTCAAGTGGTCAAAATGAGAAGGTTTCTAAATTAATTTTAATGCATTCATTTTTTGGAAGACTTTTGACCACTTGACTTTATACTAAATTAATTCGAAACTTTAAAATTTTCAAATGTAGACGCAGCACTCGTAAGGTAGAAGAATTTCAACTGTTTGGATTCGTCATTCGAAGTTAATCCAATAGATTTTAGAGTTAAGAGTACAAAAGGACTTGGTACTCCTAAGAGCACCCTAGTTCTACTCTAAAAAAGAGAACTTATATTGATCTTGTGTATTTGAGTATACAATAACATGATACTTATTTATAGGCTTGATTAAGATACAATTATAAATAACTTCACTAAATACCTCATACCTATCACCATTACAATGCTAATCAATTTCTACAATTTACACACACTATTATCTCCAATACAATCTATGTGATTCTCTGTTACTCCCTCTACAGTGAAAAGCATTCCATCCCGATGATAGCATCTCCAACACAAAAAGAGGAAGGCGTTCAAATACCTTCATCATGCCACTATATTTAATTAGAACTAAAATAATATAAAATTTAATTGTCAAAATAAAACCATTAGATATGGTCTATACCATGTAAAAGATTTCGACATTTTAATTAGTATCAAAAGTTTGCAAAAATACACTAATATGGATAAGTTCTAGATGTTTATTTTTCAACTTATTGATTCATATATAACAAAAATCGAAAATTGGTACTTTTTATGTACATATAGAGAAAATTATGCTAAGAATCGGGGTCATTTACGAAGGGCAAAATTGGGATTAAGAAAAAACACCTCCTCATCTCTCAATTAATGGCTTCCATGTCTAATATTTTGATAATACTATATTGGCTGTTCGCCTGTTCCTTGTGATTTATTATAGATCAAAAGAATAAATTTTGCCATATCATTTTTAATGAGATTTGACATATTGGTACAGGTTTGACTTGGTGGATACGTCCATGTTTAATTATATCTCTCTTTCCCTGATAAATTAATAAATTGCTGATTGTTTAACTTATCATTAGTTGAGAAATTCTTTGAGACATTCTCTGAATTTATTTCGGTGCTTGATTAGAACAATATGCTCTACAGGTAATATAACCAATTTTTAATAGCCTCTGTCTCTGGCACATCAATGAACAATGAATTCATTACTTAAGGCTAAATAGTTAATTATATGAACCATGAACTTGAAACCGACGGTGGTTGATTAACACTAGAATGCCCAAAATGTAAACATCTGAAATATTCTTTCTTAATTATTACCACCGGTGCTCCAATTTAAAATATGATTGGTATATATAATCAGGTTCAAAAGTCAAAATGATAATATATACATATAACCAGTGCTGAAATTTAACTCTTTAATTGGAGGTTGGGCGACAATTAATTAATCATGCTTATGTGTTCGAACTATTATAGAATTCACATCCTCTGCGGAGCTTTTACCTCCGGTGCTTTTAATCTGGTTTGTTCGTTTTGATCAGACAGACCAAATAAAATTTTGGCACGAATCTCAAAGCAAAATTAATACTGCCCCTTCCATCATCCCGAGCACTCACCGGCTGAGAGTAAATCTGGGCTGTCCGATCAGCTCCGCAGAGAATACTGGTCCACTATTATAGGCATACAAATACAATTAAAGCACACCGACTCCATCTTGTGTTCGTTAATTCTTATTATAGATCAGATTTATATATGCTGTCCCAACTAATGATCATATGCATCAAATTGTGCCAGGACATCTGTAATTCCAAATTAATGTTTAGCAACTAGGAATTGTTCTGTGTTTGTACTTCTTAATATTATTCAAGTCAATGCTACAGTATCCTTGAGATCTACCGTTGCAAGAGTTCCTATAGACATTTCTGTGGTAAGCTACTGGATCATGTTGTGATATAATATTCACAAGTTAAAGCCCACTTTACACAATGTAGAAGTGTAGAAGAATTTTTGTTAGTTTATTGTGAAGAAACCTCTATCCGTTTAATTATATATATTCAGTACCTGCTACTTTGCTAGTACTAATTAATAGCAACTGCAGTACGTATCTATATATATAGTAGTCCTAGTGACAAATCAATTAATTGTTCGGGTTCGGTTCGGTGAAGTCAAATATTCGTGATTCGAGAATAATTCGGATATAATTCGGAAATGGTTCAGTATTATTCGGATCAGAGATCTCAATTCTGTAAGAGAGCAAAAACAAAAAAATAACCAAAAAATAAAATTCGGGAAAAATTCGAGAAAAATTCTTAAAATTCGCGAATTATTCGGGAATTATTCAGTCAAAGTTTGGTCAACCGAATAATTCGGCGTTCGGTTCGGCATCACAAAAAAACCGAATAATTTGCGAATCTTGTCACTTTGTCAAGTACTATTATTAATAGTACTCGATCGCATGTTCACACAGATATATGTAGTACTTGTATGGTCACATAGAATCTCAAGCGATTACCTAATGGAAACATATTGAACATAACTAACACAATTACAATAGTTTTGTTCCAATTAAAGAGGGACAATATAATTAATAATATTATAATCCTTTAGCTACAACCTACAATAGTCGACCATGCATGCATGTCCAGGCCTTGGCTTCTTTTAAATGCTCACCCTTGCACCCTTCATTGTCATCGACCTATCTGCTCGTACGTAGAAACATATAGACGACATTGCTATATTAATTCTAATTAACCATGAAATCACTCTTGTTCATTCTATCTTTTCTCCCTCTAACCTTAGCAACTCTTAAGGTTGGCTTCTATAATACTTCATGCCCACAGGCTGAGTCCATAGTTGAATCAGTGGTGGAAGAACGCTTCTTCAACGACTTCAGTCTTACCCCTGCTCTCCTGCGAATGTACTTCCATGATTGCTTTGTTAATGTAAGTATCCATTAATTACCGTTGTGAATATTTATGTACCATCTATGTACATAATGAGCAAGGCATGCATGTTCATTTGTTATATATATATATTTACAAAAATAATATTTGATTAACCTAAGGTGCTTGGTCTTACAAATATTTTAGTTCATTAATTTGGCCTTCTCGTTCAATAACTTCAAAAATTGTTAAAGATTTTTTTTGTTGTTGCATTGATCAGGCCCGTAGACAAAGATTACACTCAATGCAAAATTGTTATTGATCAATAAATTTTTTTATATATACAGCGACATCATTTTTTTTAGGAAAAATGAGGATCAAACCCACATTCTATTAAAACATGAAAGTTATATAAGCCAGTAACTTACTGGTAAAATGAAAAACACACACTCAATACATGTGTTTATTATAACAAACCAGTAACTTACAGCGACATCCTTTTAATTTTTATAAAATAAATTATTAAATAAGTATTTCATTTTGATATTGAATAGGGATGTGATGCTTCAATTCTCATTAAACCAACCAACAATACACAATCGGAGCAAAATGCTGGGCCGAACCTAACGGTGCGTGGTTACGACTTAATTGACGAGATCAAGTTGAAAATTGAGGCAGTTTGTCCTAAAACAGTCTCTTGTGCAGATATCATTGCACTAACAACACGAGATTTAGTTGTTCAGTCAGGCGGTATAAACTATTCCGTGCCAACAGGCCGACGTGACGGTCTCAGATCAGATCCTAATGATGTTAATCTCCCTAGTCCCTCACTCACTGTATCAGAAGCACAGCAATTCTTCACAGCAAAAGGGTTTTCCTTAAATGACATGGTTGTACTGCTCGGATGTCACACAGTGGGCGTGGCGCACTGCGCCTTCTTTCGTGACCGTTTAGAGGATTTTAATGGGTCTGGTAAACCTGATCCGACCTTAGACCCAAATCTCCTTAAACAGCTCAACAAAACCTGTGGCCCGGTCCAAAAGCCGCTGAATCGGGACAGCACTGCCTTCTTGGATCAGAACACCTCATATTTCTTAGACAACAGCTACTATAAGCAGCTCCAGATTCACAAGGGTATTCTGCAGATAGATCAGGAGCTGGCATTGGACAATTCCACGGCTAACTTCGTCAATACATTAGCAAGTAATCCAAGCAGCTTCTTGAACCTCCTTGCAAATGCACTGGTGAGGTTGGGAAATGTTCAAGTGCTGGAAGGCAGTGCTGGAGAAATCCGGAAGAACTGCAGCATGTTTAACGCGTGAACATATTTAATTTTTTTTATCATCATTGTCATAGTTAGCAAATTTACCTTCAAATATCGCCATATGTTTCGGATTATTTAATATAATGCTGTTAAGTTCGTCAATAATCAAGTTAATATTTTTACTTCTATCTACTAAATGTATTGCGGTGTGTAGGGGTGCATCCATAATTTTTTTTTCTCCTAACGAATCGGAACAGATTAGTAGATAGGGGTCTAAAAAAGTCACGGCAGACCGGTACATCACGGCACGACATGGTTCCATCACGATACGTGTGCGGTTACATGATGTGACTCACGTGTCATGTGCCGTGACTATCCACGTGACATGACTATATCTTTTGAAAATTTGGCACGACAAGACACATCACGCAAAATATTTGGTCACGACACGACATATGGTCACGTGAGTCACGTGTAATTATGACCGTCATATTTAGATCGAATGGTGAATCTTAATAAATTAACCAAAATTATGAAAAAATAGTGAAACGTGTCCAAACGTGACCGGTTATATTTGAACATATCACATGTGGTCACGGCGTGATTAACGTGTTGTGACTATTCACGTGCCATGATCATTCTTTCAAATTTGATCACAACACGGCACGACACGTGATTCGTGTCACGGCGTGACTAGTCACGACACGGTACATATTTATATCTTTTGTATTGGACCTATGTCTTTCTTTCACCCGAATTAGTCTGGACTTTCTTTTCTGCTCAATTTTTTTTATTGGACCGTGAATTAAATTCAAAGATAGACATTATATCCATTCATAGTAGACACAAGTATAAAATACCACTAAATCTAAAAAAAATCTAATCCAGGAGTACCGATACGTGTTGACACTGCACCGATACACTATATTTGGACCGGATACACATCAGAATACGGGGTCGTGCACTAGCTCCAAACCCATGAACCGCACATGCACCCGTGGACCCGTGAGCCGCAATGAAGCACATTCTAAAAATCAAATTGTTAGCTCTATGCGGGAATCGAACTCTCCCCTTTAGTGTAGGGCCACATATCCTTACCACTACAATTTTAATAAATCGGAATTTTTAAAAATTGTTGTATCGCGCTGTATCTGTATCGTATTGTATCTGATACGATACCCGTACCCGTATCGTTGTATAGGTTAGAAGTAATATATAACTAAATTTTTTATTGCATTATATCTCCAATCAAAGGAATGAGGTTGGTAGTCTCCATTTAATTATGTCATAGGTTAGAAGTACTAACTAAATTTTTTTATCGCATTATATCCCCAATCAAAGGAATCAGGTTGGTAGTCTCCATTTAATTATGTATCCATTCCTACCTCTGCTTTTAATTATGCATGAGTGCTTGGTCCGACCTGGACTAAGTCTTCACATCAAATTTGTTATTGCAACATGCCATGCAGTCTAATTATCAGAATAGTGCTGTAGCTACATTAACATTAAATTTTTGAAAATTCTTCACAAGGCCTCAGGAGTACATGCATGAAGACATTTTTTTAAAACAAGGTTATAGTTGACTAAATTAAGGTCAGAGAATGTCCAAGTAATGGTGCAAAATATATAAACAAAAATTAAGGGAATTACGGAGACACTTGAGATTCGTTTTTTGACCTAAAACAATTTTAAATTAATTTTTGTCATATTATTCTTAAGGTAGGCCGTATTCCAGAAGGTCCTATGTAGGGGTGTTAACGAGCTGGCTCGTTCCGAGCTAGATCTTGGTTCAGCTAGTTAATTCTGGATTGAACTATAGCCGAGTGAGCTGGATCTAGAGCTTCCGAACTAAAACCTTAGCTTAAAATCGTGACGAGCCAACCCGAGCTAGCTCATGCGGGCTGACTCACTAGATCTGGCTGGACTTTGTTTTAAGAAGAAAATAAATTCTACAAATTTTTTGGACCGAGCTGAACCGAGCTGGCGGTCCAGTAATGAGTAAACTGTTAGCGAGCGAGCCACGAGCTACGAGCTTTTTTGCCACCCCCAATCCTAGGGGCTAAGGATGTGAATTCTGGGATTTGTACAGGACTGCACTGCACGTATAGTTAGGTTTAAAAAATTTGCTAAGAACAAAAAGAGACTTGACCTATGAGAGGAATCCTTGTCAGTGGAACAAAATATTTAGAAAGCAATTTCAGGTGGTCAAGACAAGGATCACCTTCGATATAGTGAGATAGGAGGCATGCTCTGAATGAGATCAGATGAAGTAGCATATTATGAAACTTGTCAGTATGTAATGCACAGGCAATTGGAAAGTTGTGCAATTTTTTTTTCAAAAACTTATCAATTCTAAGGATGCAAAATAATATAGTTTTCTCCAATACATTAGCACCAAATCTATTAGGTGATAATTTACTGGTAAATATGTTCAGATTGAATTATTTCCTTTCCAACCTGAACGAGGTAGATGTGGGACCCAGATATGAAATACTTTGTGAAATGTGAATAGTAGGTGTATTTTTGGGAATACAAGTGTGTGTATACAATCAAGAACATATTGTTTTATTAGTAAATTCATTTTACATTTTAATCGATCTCATTGGACCCTAACATGCAAGAGTGCGTATCCTCTGAGATATCTCAATTTTTGCGTGACCGACGTGTCCGGTGCCTATTCGGGAGAATGTAGGGAGCCAGTATATTTGAGCCATAAGATTCGTGCAGAACGTATTTGAACGATTGAGATATTCCAATAAGTCACGCAAAGTTTAAGATATCTCAGAGGATGCGAATTCAACATGCAAGGGCAAGGTGCACAAAGCTGCATTGTCAATAGTACACACAGTTTATGTTTTAAATCGGACGATTGAGAGCATTCGCCGTTAATTTAACGGAATATTTAGAATATTTATTTATTTCGGAAGGGCAAAATTGTCAATTTTCAATAAACAGTCTGATTCTCGAATTCTCATTCTCTGAGATGCCTCAAACTTTGCGTGACATTTTGGAATATCTCAATTGTTTAAATACGTTCTACACGAATCTCAAAGCTAAAATAATACTGGCCCCTACGTTTCCCCGAATAGGAACCGGACACGTCAGTCACAAAAAAATTGAGATATCTCAGAGGACACGATCTTCTGATTCTCTCCGTCTCTCTCGTCCCAAAAACTCTCCATGCGTGGATCAAATGTTTCGCCGAAGAAAGCTCCCAACCGATGTGCTACGCCTCCACGGCTCCACCGCCTCACTGTCGCGACTCAATGACGCACCGCAAATCACCGTTTTTGCCCTTCGTTTCCTCCGCAGTCTTCGTGGCCTCCCCCTCCGCTATCTCGCCGTTGTTCCCCTCCCCCTTCACGATGTTAAATTATACCGGATTTTGAGGTGAATCAATTAAACCCATTCAGATTCTCTTCCAAACGAGTTTTTGATCGAGAGAAAGAAGGTGAAAATGGAGAATAGTTACAACAAGAGGGTTTTGCTGACAACTAGTGATGATGAGGTATCCAAGCGAATCGTGTATCACCTCGCCAAACTCGGATGCAGGTACTGTGATTTGTGATTCTTTTCTTTACTGCTCCAATTTCAAATGAAATCCGAGCTGAAATTAGCAGTCCCAATTGCTAGGTTAAATAATTGAATAATTGTAAGTTCTCCCAATTTGAGCACTATTAAGGGAACGAACCTGTAGCAGTAGAAAAGTGATTCAAAACATATCTCAGTTGTATCTTTATGTAAAATCAGGAGTATTAGTTCTGATTTTATTCACATTTTCATTTCATTTAAGACTGGTATTCATGGGAGATGAGAGATTTCTTAAGTGACTAGTTGGTGAAGTCTTGAATTTGTTGGTAGCAAGCATATTCAAGTGGTCAATTTGAATTTTGAGGAAGAAAATGAGTCGATTTTCGATTCAACTGTAGAGCTAGCGTGGAGAATCTATGGTGTATTGGATGCTTTTGTTAATTGTTACACTTATGAAGGTAAAAGATAGAAGAAATTAATTTCATAAGGATTTTTGTTGGTTCATCAAAATTACATAGGTGAAGTCCCAGTGGAACCCTGAAATAGATAACTCCTCGTGTCTAGGTAATCTACAAAAGGTGAAAATGTAAATCGTATTGAAACAGGAGAATTTTAACATCAGGGTCTCAGATGCACTGTTTTGTCTATTCCGTACAAATTGTTTTTTCTTTAAGAAGTATTTCCTACGAATTGCTATTTCAATCTCCTTTTCTTTTACCTTTTTTTGCCGTGTATTTGGACTTATTTGCACAGTTCATGCTTTAATTGGGGGATGATTTAGCCAAATTTAAATTATAGGCTGTCATATTTTTTTAATTGAAAAAGGCTGTCGGCTGTCGTCTGCCGGCTTACTGCAGCAGCACTGTTTCAGCAATGATGTTACCAGTTAGTGATCAAAATTGCAAAACGTGGTGTCTCCTGGACATTTTAGTTATTCATTTAGTATGTTGGATTTTTCCTAATGTTTTTCTAATATTTAATGTTGTGAAAAATTTCAGGTATTGATGCACCTACCTCACAATCTTTTCTGAACTATTTATTATTGGGGATTATATATGAGGGCATTGTTTTCTATCGAAGATGGCCACTTCAGGTTCACTTTCTTTTATACTTTCTTGTGAATTATTTTGTTCTCTATCGAAGATGGCCTCAATACCTTATTTAAAAAAAAAGTTGTAAATTTTTTAAGATGAGGTAAAGGTACTTCGATTCACGAAATTTTGATTTTTTTTTAGCATAGTTCAAGGTGTGCTTTTACTGGACTTGGAATTGTGGTCGAGTTTTTCATGCTACAAATTGTTTTAATTATCTTTTTTTTTTTTCAAAAAAAAATTGTGCAGATGAAATGGTACTATTACCTGATGCTTGGCTTGGTCGATGTGGAGGAAAACTACCTTGGTGAGTCTTTTTCATTTGAAGAAATGTAGAATAGTGGTCAATGTTACCTGTCATACTCCCAGTTACACGGAGTGAAAAGGAACGGGGGAGATGGGGCACCCAGTTGACAAAGTGAAAGAAATATAAAACTATGATTGGATCAGTTCACCCATTTGCTACATATCCATCAATAAATTTTCTTCGGGTTAAATTGCATTTCAGTGGCCCTTATACCTCAAATATTAGATTCATTCTTCCTAGTATTAGTGGTAAAACACACTATATGTATTGGTATGGCCTAACTTCTACGAACCTACCAGTACTTTTTCTATTGGTACCGGACAAAATCTTTCTTCAACAAAACTCCACTGCACACTTTTGCTAGCTTCAATACTTATCTATACATATTGATTTCATTTGGAATTGCGGTGAAGGTGTACCAATACACATCTATGACAAGTGTCATGCTCTTGGATTGCTGGTCAATACCTTGTGTTATTATTCTCACATCTGTTTTCTAGAAGATGAGGTATGAGATTCATAAATTTATCGGTGTGGCCATCTGCGTTGTAGGTCTTGTATTGGTCGTTTACTCCGATGTACATTCTGGGGATAGAGCTGGTACCCTCTCTCTCTCTTTCTCATTGTAACATCTTGGTTGAATATCAGTATGTATTACATGCTAGCTGGTCTTCAAAATCTTTTACTTTTTGGCAGAACTAGTATTGCAGATTTGAACTGGTGCAGCTCTTTTCTTAGTACTTGGTACCATCACCCCTGTATCAGATGTTGGTGTTATCCTGTACCATATGAGCTATAATGTTAAATATTTGGGTTAATTTCTAGCAATTACACATTTATTATATCAGCTATAATGTTGCATTACCAGCTTGAGTGCTAGTTTGCCTCTGCTATTTCTTTGCATTACCAGCACTCTAAATTCAACTTTTTTCAAACCATTTTTCTCATAATTGCAGGATATAATTCCTGATAAATCTCTAGAAGGGCGTAGTTCCATAAATAGAAAAAATTGAATGAGGAGCTTTTATTTATCTTGGAGGACTTAAATTCAAGAGAAATACAAATAATAGCACAAAGATATGGCCTTACTGATGGTGCATGTAGATCACTGGAGGAAGTTGGCCAGCATTTTAATCTGTCTTCATTTCTTAGTTTATTTTGTTTTTTTAGTTTGCTTTGTTTTATTTTGCCTCTTTCAATGTAAAGTTGTAATGTCTTTTAGAAAATTACTCTATGATTTAGTTAACAAGCCTCTTTTAATTTGTCTGTACCTTCAAGATTAATTGTTCATAGCAAGTATACAACAACTTCCATTTTCATTGTTTTTGTCCTTCCATTATTTCTGTTAACCTGAATATCTATTTGTTTATGACATGAATGCTTTTATAAAAAATCTCTTTGCTTTTGCGCAAACTAGTACAAATGATATCGTCAGATATGTTCATTATTTCTGCTGACCTATGGATTGTCGATTTATGTTCGCTAGTAATTTTGTGATTCTTGCTTTAATCTAGAATCAGGTTGGATGATGGAGAAGAGAGAGAGGGAGCATCCTGGAGTGACTTGGTAGCCACTACCAAGTATTTTCAAAAAAAAAAAAAAAACAGAGAGGGCATCCTGGAGAGGAGGAGAGAGCGGGAGAGGGGTATGACTGTATGAGTGTTGGGTTTGTACGTACCGGTCAGAAAAAAAAATGTCTCTGGTGAGAGTAGGGCTGCAAACCAATCGAACAAAATCAAACTTATTTCAGTTTGAGTTCAGTTTGAATTAATTTCAAATCGAATTTTTTACGAACTCAATTTCGAATCTTTTACGAATTTTTTTACGACAAGGAAAAGTGATCGAAGTCGCCGAGAGCGAGAGGTGAAAGTCGTCCAGGGTTTCATAATTGAGAGCGAGGGTCACAACTTATGAGTTATGACTTATGGCTGGGCGGTCTCATGTTTTAACTTTTAAGTCATCAGTGAATATAAATAATCAGTGGAAATCAACGATTCACGTTACTTTGAGATTCGAACTAGAAAAGTTTGCAAACCTATTTCAAACGAACCAAATCCAGTTTGAGTTTGGTTTGAATTAATTTCGAACTATTCAAATTAAATTTTTTACAAACATTTTCGAATCAAACTCAAATCGAATCACGAACTACGAATTTTTTGTGCATCTCTAGCCTCTTAGGTGAGATGAAGAGATTAACGGTGACACGGAAAGAAATAACGGAGACAAGGGAAAAGGGTAAAAAACAGTTCTACCCTAAACAACTAAGCTGAAAGAAAGAAGATTAAAGGTCAGATTTTAATTAAAATTATTTACTATACTATAGTCAAAATAATTGTGCTGTACAATAGACAAACCCTATTAATAATATTATACAAACCAATTAATCACTAACATAAGCATACCAGAGAAATAAAAAAGATCAGATTAAGCTTCTAAGCTGGAAGCTCAATGTAGTCCTTGACAACACATGTACAATTTGCATTGTCAGGTTTCTTCTTGTGTCTCAGCATTTTGCACTGTCTAGTACATCTTCCATTTATTAAAGCAAGAATAGAGCTAATCTCAAAATTGAGAATAGTAGCTAATTTAACATTTTGTTGGGTTAATAGAATAGTAAGAAAACTCACAAAAGACAAACAAAGAATAGTTCATATTTGCTAATTCAAACATACTCAAACGAAGAATAATAATTCGGAATAGTGCTAATCCTGATTAGTGACTATTCTTCATCCATCCAAACACACTCTAAAATTAAGGAGTTGTTCGACAACAAGGAATTAAGAGTAGAGGATTATAAGAGCTTAAGGAGCTCTAAGGAACCGATATTCGGTTGTCTTAATCCGTAGACGAAAGCAAAGGAAGCTAAAGGAAGGGGTAGATGTGCTTTAAAGTCCGGACAGAGAATTAAAATCCAAACAAAAGAAAGCTAAAGGAGGTGATCTTAATCAGTTCTAAGGAACCAGTGTTCGGCAAAATTAAGCAGCTAAGAAAACTAAATAAAGCGGATTAAGTCTTAAGGAGACTTATTCCGTTATTGCCGAACGGTCCCCAAGTGTCTAGCTAAACTAATTGTCTAGATAAACAAATAATTGACTTTCTTTGTCTAAATAGTAAGTTATTGCCCAATATATGATTGCAATACATGTAGGCATATAAAATTAAGAAAGATAAATCCTATTGTAGCGCATGAATTAATACATGCCATGAGGAATAAGAAACCTCCAAGAAATGTGAAAATAATTGATAAGTAACTTTAGCTGTTAAGTTTACATGCATGAATGTCATGCCTAACATATGTGGATTGAAAGGGCCTAGCTATACCGGTTTTCCAAACTGGTGGAGTCTTGTCTGCAGATCTTTTGTGGCCATGCTACAGTATGGTGGAAAAACGAGTCAGCCGGGTGGGAAAATGGCTCCATTAGTTTGGGGAACCGATGTAGCTAGGCCCTTTGAATCCACACCGGTTTGGGGGACTGGTGGAGGCTATTTTTGAAGCTTCTGTTGGCACGGGACTCATTTGATTAATTTTTTTTTATGAGTTCTATTTAAAAAAAAAATCTCGATTCAACCTATAATTTGGGCAAATAAATTGTTTTTATCTTTTGTAATATCAACAACCACTTTGATCAGAAATCAATAACCAATATATACAACAGAAATACATAATTATTCAAATCAAGCTAATAGCTAAAATCAAGTTTTTAAAATGAATCATAAAGATCACATATTCAAGTTCAAACAGGCACAATATATATGATAAATAGACGGATCAACCCTCCTCTCTCGCTCAAGAAAAAAAATTAAAAGATTATAAATTTATATTTTTTAATTGATCTAATTATTTGAAGTTGTAAATATCTATAATTGTATAAGTCCTGTATTAGATGTAATGTATTTTTAAATATAGATAATTATCTATAAGATATTTTTGGAAAATTAATAAATTAGTTTTTATTGACATTTAATCTATGTGAATAAAAACTCTAAAATTGTACTAAATTTATGGTAAATTCTATCTTAATTTCTTAAGTTATAACATGTTTTATTTCTTTTTGACGTGACAAAGTAGCATGTCACGGTTGTCATGTTTTATTTCAACTTAGCAATTTTTTGACAAGTTACTTTTTTTTAAACACCAAGACTTATCTCTCTTGAGTCCTCAGTTCTTTCATATTTTCTCCAAAATTACTTTATAATTTTTTTTAAGTAATCAATTGTGGTTAATAAAAAAATATTAACTTGATCCTTGTTCTTTCTAGAAAAAGTTGTCGGCAACAATAAAACGAAAATTTATTTTTATTTGACAATTTTGATGGTGTACCTTATCATTTAAGGCTGATCGTTGTAATTATCACTGCCATATCATTACTCCACAATTAAAAGAACCTTTAAAAATTTAAATTTGACACAGAATCCTCGTTCAGATCGACCAGACAGGATCCGAAGTTTCTTGTTAATAATTATGTGCATTTTTCAAAGTGCTTTTGCTAACATAAAACTCTGACACCTTTGGTAAATTTAAATTCAACATAAAAAGAAATAAAATGTTTGGTACTCTCTACTTCTCATCTTTATGCAAATCAGCAGAGCTCCCAGAGTAAGGCTATGATGCTATGCATAATACAGTTTGGTATGTACTACGGATTCTTTTATTTTTAAAGTTTAAATGATTGATCAGAACCGTTTAACATAAATTATATATTTACAGAGTAAATTTTATATATATTAGAATTATTTTATTATATTTTTAGATAGATAAAAGTACTACTTTTGAATGGTTTATTATCTCTGGATTAAGTGATTTTATACTTGTCTAATAAAATAACAAAAAATTCTAAGAAATATAAAGCTTGATCTACAAGTATGTTTCATATAGAAATATAAAAATCTAGACTATTTTTGTTGGATATTTAGCGAAATTGAATTGTCCCAATTTTGATGAATAATTCAGCGGAATTACAATTGTGCTGGATACAGGGGAATTACAAAGTTACGAACAAATTGAATAAAATTGAAGAAGTTGAATTCAATTCCGCCAAATAATCTAGCGGAAATGTTGTTTCTGGAACTTTTAATCCAGCAAAATTGGAAAAATTCAATTCCGCGTGATAATCCAGCGGAAATGTTGTTTCTGGAATTTCTCAAACAATGGTGTTATTTTCTTTAATTCAGTATTTTTTAATATTATTAATAAAAAATTTGGAACATGTACTATGCATAATACTGTAGCCTCAGTGCCTCACTCAAGCCCCAAAAGAGGAGATAAAAATAAGGGTGTCAATGGCATCCTTTTATCTGTTTACTCAGCCCATACCGTGTCCGATAAAACGGGTACAGGTAAAAATTTTGTTTCGTAAATTTATCGGATACAAGTAAAGATTTTTTTTGTTATCTAAACGGGTAAGGGTAAGGATAAAACCTATTTCGTATCAGTTAACTGAGCAGATAATTATAAAAGAAAAATTATATAATTTCATATTAGTTACCCGAGCAGACAATGAAAATAGTACTTTAATTTGTTTACTTGCACTTAGCATGATCAGAATTTTTTTTTTCAATAAAATACTATGCATGTGTGAAATGAATATATATATTTTAATATTTTATTAAATAAATAATAAAAAAAAATTATTATATTAGTATTAACCGTTATTTATCCTCTACCGTTTCGTTATCCAACAACCATAACAAGTAAGTGTAGAATACGTATAAAATACTTTGTAGCAGATAAAAATATAGTATAGATAAAAATAATTTATAACCGATACAAATATAAAAATACTTCCATCCGATCTTTACCGTACCCGTCAACCAAGCAGAGACTCAAAAACCAGCGGGGACCCAAGATTTTTACAGTCTGACTCGTGTGAATTACTAGGGTTGAGAGCGTTGACTAGTCAATCTACAGTCTGTCACGGTCATGGACAGCTCGTGTACCCACTCAAGTTTAAAAGCTGGTACTATTTTGGTGCCTCCTGTAAGGCCTGGCCTGAATTGATGAGTCGACCCAAATGGAGCTGCATGGCCCGTGGAATATGGATCCACATGAAACCTGCTTGGATTCATGCCAACAAATGCTGATTCGTATTAAAATCTCTCTTACCTTTGCCAGTGTCCAGTGATGGTTAACTGGTACCATGAGAGATGAATGTCCCTGACAAAAACATAAAAAGTTTGTTTATCTACTCTCCATTTGCTGCCGAACTGGAGATATCCCTCCATTCTGTAATCTAATAATTTCTCTCAAATGTCAATCCTTCATCTCTTTTTTGTGATCAAGGATTTAAATAATAGTAATTTTTCTCTTATATTTGTCAGCACTAAGATTGAAAAATAATACAACAATGAATTATTTGCTCCGAGTATCTTACTTGGTTCTGTTCACAGTTCATGTGTCTATTTTTCCCCTACTTTTTGCTACTCACTTGTTAAGTGCATTTTTTGTCAGTCGATATTATGTCAATATATGGCATGTCATTGGCCAGTATAATAGAGCATATGCAACAATTGCTGTTGATGGTAAAAGTTCCTTTTATATTTAAAATCTATTGTTTGGGACTACATATCATCATTCAATCAGTATACACAGCACATCTTAGACACAGCACAGTATGTACGTCTTTCGACATGACACATACAAGTCCTCTACAAGGATGATTTTGAGAAAGCTTTTAATACGGTAAGCTGATGTTTTCTGGTGAATCTTCTCATTGAGAGGGGGTTTTCACCGATATAGATTTCGTAGGTGCTAACCATTCTCAACTCCTCTTCATTCTTGATTTAGGTAAATGGTGCTCAATCTAATTTTTTTCCCATGTAAAAGAGGATTACGACAAAGAGACCCTCTCCGATGCTGTTCATTTTGGTAGCCGACTCTCTCAGCTGATTTCTAAAAATTGTGGAACATTTGATACCTCCACATGCATTCATGCCCCCAAAAATAATCCAGTATGCTGATGACACTATGATTATCAATGAGGCACGCCCAACAACACTGAGGTTAATCTCCTGCATACTGCTGGAAGTTTATTCCAAACTATCTGGCCTCAGGATAATTAACTGGACCAAATCAACTTTCGCACCTATAGAGATACCTATGGGGTCTATCTCGGTAGTGCAGGCCATCCTTAGTACGACTCAGTCAGAACTTCCAATAAGGTATTTGGGATTACTGCTGATGGTTAGGAAGCCGAGAAAAATTGACTTTCAACCCATGCTAGCGGTGGTGCAGAGCCGTTTAGAGGGTTGGACATCTAATTTCTTGTCTAATGGGTGAAGGGTAACGCTTGTGAAATCGGTGCTTTCAGCTATGTCATTACATTATATGCAAGCCTTACAAGTTTCACTGGGGGTCATTAAACATATTGACAGAATGCGGCAGAATTTTTTATGGAAAGGTAATGATCCGTGCAAAGGCATTAATTGCTTGGTCCATTGGGTCAAAGTGTGCGCACTAAAGGAGAATGGAGGTTTAGGCGTTATTGATCTACATTGTCGGAATGAAACTTTGTTGGCATAGTGGATCTGGGAAATCAAACATAAACCGGAGGAACTTTGGGTGATGACGCTCAGTAGGCTACACGGAGTCACGACAGCACAATATCTTCAGTTATATGTGGTAAACTCTCCTTTTCTTCAGGTATTATCTAATATGATGTCGTTCTTCTCATGTTCTGTACAATATGACAACGGGTTATAGTGGAAATGGTCATCCTCTGGATTATTCACATGTACCTCCACCTATAGAACAATGCATCAGAGAGGGGTTTTATCGCGCATCCACGAACGCTTATGGAAACTAAAAGCACCAATGAAAGTTAAGATTTTCATCTGACTTATGCTACAAACAAAACAAGATTCTAGCATAGCAGATCTTGTCGAATCGGGGCTGCACGATGCAGTCGGAATGCCACGTATGTAATTCAGCGGGTTTAGAAACACGAGATCACATCATGTGGAGCTGCTCATATGCTGAGAGGTTCTAGAGAGGATTATTTATGCACTACAATATGAGTATCCTGACCGGCGGTTCTATCAAGGACAGATGGGATATGAACAACTGACGAGAGACCGTGGCAATGACGTCTCTTGCAAACACAGTATGTGTAGCAGGAGCTTGGATGCTATGAAGGGAAAATAACAGATGTTTCTTTTCTAATAAATGAAAACTAGTGCATATATTAATCAATGATACAACACTCGAAGTTATTTTTCAGACTCAATACGGGTAGGAGAGGGGCAAGTCATGGGGCTCTGTACTACAACCTTCTGGCGGCTATTTTTAGGAGTTGATGTAAATATTTAAATTATGCATGAGGAGAGGCAAATTACTAACTTTAGTAATTTAGTCTTGTAAATAAACTTTTTTCTTATCAATATATTGTTGGAGGTTAATCACCAATCTTAAAAAAAAAAAACACAACACGGTTAGTTTGTGCACTATGTGATGAAGTGCACTCATAGATATACTCACAGTGAATGGGGATTAATTTATTTTCAAAATTTATGTACTTTGTACAATTTTGATGTATAATTTAAAGTAAATATTATGAATGCTATAAACTTAACCCCCATATTTTTATGAAAATGATATAAGATTGATCCCCATACGAAACTTTTGATATTTGACTGTATAGTTTGAAAGTCTACTTTCAATTCTGTGTGTACTCATGCGGATCAAAATCTACTCCTTTTATTGAGAAAATGAGCACCCTCCTTTTCTTCTATCCGGATCGTTCAAAATTCATCGTACGGCTTTAATTAAATCTGAATTATTTTAATAGATTAAATTGATTTGAAAATAAAAAGTAATCGAGACCGTACGATAAATTTTGAACGATCCAGATTTGAGAAAAGGAGGATCCTTCTTTTCTCAAGAAAAAGAGTAGAGTCGGTTCCGTACTCATGCCATGTAGACGAGTGCATACTGCATTGGTGCATACTTGTGCCTTGTAGTTGTGCGTGTTGTGTTCAGGGGTGAGAGTATTCAGCACTATGTACACTATACAACACAATACGCATTAAAGACTACATAGACATATGTACATGTCATCGATATGGCACAGACATGTTGAAACACATTTGGACACGTCTAACACAACACGGTCATGCATGCTGGAAAAAAAAAAGACAAAAAGGAAAAAACATATCTGAAAGAATTCAACATAACATGGTTTAACATGTCAGATGTGTCATCACAACACAACTTGCCAACACAAGTCCACAATACTACTGAACGTCTACAAACATGCATGTTCAGATCATTCCACAATGTGGATTGCCTGTTTGTGAATTAGGGAACACATTTTCTGAAGTAACCAAAAAATGGCCTTCTAATTAGTAAAGTAAAAATGTAAAAACCAACATCATACTTTTTATTTCTTGTCAGATTTTTTTTCTCCTCACAATTAAAATTTCAACTCAGTTTTACACTAGTACAGAAAACACTACTAAGCACAGTAAAAAACACACTTTTACACGATTTTCAAATTGTGTCTACGGGAGTCGTGTATATACAATTGTCCAAAAATACGCTTCAGAACTTCCGAAAATGGCCTCCAACATTCATATATATTTTTACTGTTTACAACCGTGTATGAATGTTGGAGCACAATTATACACAATTGTAAATAGTAAAACTGTGTAAAATTTTAGAGCAATTTTTTGAAACAGTATTTGTTTTTGCTTTGAAGACAAATTTAGTAAAAAATTTAAACAAACTTAAATAATATGCAGTAGTATATGTTTTGCGTTTCATACTAGTCCCCCCCCCCCCCCCCCACACACACACACACCGTTCAATTCAAATCTGACATTCCATCTCGCACAATCTATATCGGAATGTGTGCTTCATCTCGAATCCGAAGTTCCATTTCGCATGCTTATCTCGAATCGAACGGTCCTAATTTAAAACTCAAATATTGAATTACATCGCTGGATCTCGATTCCCCAAATTTATGATGCTATGAATTGTTTCAGCATAAACAAAGGTAAGCTATGATTTGTTTCAGCATAAACAGAGGTAAGCTATGCGAACCAATCATAATAAGAAGATGTGAATTATATCCAATCATCGATCCGTCGCAGGCATCAGTGAGACCCTGTGCCAGGAGCTCATTCAATTTAGGGGATAGAGATCACCTGCTTCCCGGGGGGCAGGATTTTCCTGCCCCCAGTGAGACTGACAAGTGGGTCCAAACGGGTTTATAAATTTAAATATTGATTTTTAGTTTTGGTATGGCCCGCGTTTCAGTGACTCAGGGGCAGGAAAATCCTGCCCCTTGGGGGCAGAGAATTCAATCCCCAATTCAGGCCACAATATAATTAATATTTGACTAGTCATACCCAGTCTCAAGAAATTAAAGAAATAAAAGAAAAATGACAGTCAAACTCAAGGGGTAACAAAGCTCCCAAGAAAACTGAAATAGTCCAACACGTACTTCTACAAATACATTGGCAGATAATTGGCTCAACTCAGTGCAAAAAAAAAAAATAATAATAAATAATTGGCTCAACATACCCTGGGCCCCATCGAACTAATTGCCAATCCTTTTGCAAGCAGGATTTTTTACTTTTAGAAATTAATATAAAAAATACATAATATTAGATGGATTGTGGTGAAATTTTAATGCAATAGAAGAAAATAGTAATGATGCTTGCATAGGGGTGTTCATCGGTTCGGTTCGGTTCAAACCGAACCGACTAGGCAAACCAAAGTTATAATTTGGTTTCAAAAATAGAACCAAACTGAATTAGCATTGCAACCGAACCGAATTAGCATTGCAACCGAACCGAACCGAACCGAATTAGCATTGCAACCGAAACAAAGTTTTATTTCGGTTTGTTCAGTTCAAACCGAAATATATTATTTTTTTAATTTAAAGTAATTGTTTTGTAATAAACCGAAGTATATTAAGAAATAAATTGGAATATTAAGAAATAAACCGAAGTATTTAAAGCAATTAATTAAGAAATAAACCGGGATATTAAGAAATAAACCGGGGCGGTCCGGACCAAATTCATAATTTGGTCGGTTCGGTTATTTTGGTTTTGAAAATTTCAAACCGAACCGAACCAAAGTTATAATTCAGTTTTAAAAAGCAAACCGAACCGAACCATTAAACAGAAAAAACCGAACCGTTTGAACCGATCTAATTTGGTTCAATCCAAAACCAATTAAACCGGACCCAATGAACACCCCTACTTGCAAAGGAATTGGCAAAGGGAAGCAAATAATACGGTACAGTTTAACCGAAATTTTTCAATTTGGCATGCCAAAAAAAAAAAAAAAATCATTTAACCACAATTTTCTGTAAGTTTTAAATATGACACAGCCATAATCACGAACGCTTTATTTTTTGTGTCCGCAATGACAAATGACAGGCATGAAATTGGTCCACCATTTATCTATCCACTGTTGCTCTCTGAATTTCAAAAAAATTAAAAAATGACTGTCCGCAACGATAAATGGAGGACCAATATTGTGTCCGCCATTTGTCATTGCGGACACCAAAAAAGCGTCTGCCGTTTGTAGTTGCGGCCATGTCTAATTTGGAATTTACATAAATTCATGGTTAAATGGTTTATCTTCTTTTTTGTACGGTAAATATAAAAATTTCGAACATTTTAATATGGAGATCATGTTGAGGGATTGGATTGCAGCCGTGTCTAATTTGAAATTTACAGAAAATCGTGGTTAAATAGTTTATCTTTTTTTGGTATGGTGAATATAAAAATTTCGGACATTTAATATGGGATTCATGATGATAAGTTGGATTGATTATTTCGACTTTGAAAACAAACATAAATGATATAAGGCACGATAACGATAAGACATTTGAATTTTCCTCTTAAAATAATATAAGGATGTTTTTTTTTTTTTCTCTCTGTACAATGTTGTGATATTATTCTTTCATTATTTATTTTTTATATAATAGGTTAGAAGCATGCTAACATTTTAATAAAATAAAATGAGTTCATACATTTTATACAGGTATGCAAACTATCAGCAAAAAAAAACTTCTCTATCTAATTAAAATGAAATAATGATATACAATGCCATCGATCATATGCTTCAAGAGCGCGATATCTCTAATTCAGGAATTTTAAGTTTAGTGGTTTTGAATGCCTACGAATGATTTTATTAACAAAAAGCATATTTACAATTGATTCAAATGATTCAAATTACTAAATCTGTTCTTTTATTCTCATAAAATTTTCTAAACTACTTTAATCCTCCAACCCTACTTATATACACTCTTATTTACTTTATTATCTTAATTTTTATTTTTTTTATGACTGGATTCACTTTTTTTCAACCACCATCCTACTCAGACGACTGAATTTTCTCACTGCATGCTCTGATCAAAATAAAAATAGAGATGGAAAGGGCGGACTTAAGTGGGGAGGGGAGAGGCACTACTAGTGTTTTGTCGCCCTTTTTTTCGCGGATCCGACTCCGCTGCTCGTCAAATTGGCAAGTAGGTCCCTGCTTTTCCAAATCAAATCATTGAATTTTTTTTCATGCACGAATCTCAATACAGATTAATAGTTTGACTTGAAAAAATAGGATCCTGTTTACCAATTTGGGAAGCAACGGATTCCAATCCTTTTTTCGCTGTGTTTTCCCAGGAGATTTATTCTTGCTCTTATACAATTATTTAACACAAACTATTCCACAGATTTCATATTTTTTTACCATGCAAACACATGATACATATTGAAATTTATTATAGGGGGGAAATTTCATGTATATTTCTCAACAATCTTGAAGTTACATATTTCCCTCTAAAATTCATAATATCATATTTATTACTATTCTAAATTATAAAAGCTCACAAATTTATCTAACTTATCAGTTTTTCTATTAAAACTCCTATTACTTTTGTAAATTATTTATTTTATCCTTTATTAAATAAAAAAGATAATCGATGGTTAATTTTCTTCAAAAATAACGAGGATCGAAACGTTAATTCAGTCCAGGTACAGAGTGACCGAATCAATGGTTCAATTCATCCTTTATTACACCCTTACACGAATGGAGATACAAAATCTGAAGAGAGGTGACTGAACCAATAGTTGGATCACCCTCCAAGACTGAATTTTCAATATTTGGATCCCTTCTTTCCTTCTTCCTTTGAAATTCCTTTTCCCAAACCACACCCCCCCCCCCCCCCCCCCCCCCCCTCCATTTTCCGCGATCCGGGATGCTGGTGATGTGCATGTGTAACTCAGGGGTGACCGAATCGTTAATCCGGTCCATCCTATCCTAAACCAAATCAATAATTCAGTCATTAATTGGTATTCTTTCAGAAAAGAAAACATCGTCAATTTGTTCCTGACAAATCATTTTTTTCTTTTCTAAAAAATATTTGAACACAAGATCTCGCATTAGGCCAGCTATTGTAATCCGCTGTTCGTTGAATGAAATGACAAACAACATAATAGCATCTGCCAGAAAGAGCAAGTCCAATTCACAACACATAGACAACCCAAAGTCCCACAAGCATAATTTGTTATTGTTCAATGAAACAAAGCCTAATTTTTATCTGTCATCCATATATATAATTAATACAAATAAGTGAATAACCACCAATTATGGGCACATAATATCTGCTTTTATAATAAATTCCCTTCCTGATGTCACATTCCTAGTACGTACAATTAATATTTTATATTCCCTAAAAAGATGCTTTGCTTCGTTTCTCAGTTGGATATCTCATGGTTTATGCGGAAACAGGTCTATGCAAATATCTCATCCTTTCAGTATTATCACATGTATATATACACACATTACCTTCAAGAGAACACATTATTCTTGTCTTCTCTCCAACACCCCCCCCCCCCCCCCCCCCCCCCCCGCTCTCTCTCTCTCTCTCTCTCTCTCTCTTTCCTCTCTGCCTCTCATGGTTAGGCAATGATTTGCGACCATGCCACTAGGCTTGCAGGATCTTTTGTGTAGTGAAGATGCTGAATCACTTGAATCCGACTCAGGATTGAATAGGTGCTCCACAAATGTATCTTTCTCTGAGGATGATAAAGAAGTGCTTGCCAGGCTTGTAGGAACTGAGTCGAATAACTCAACCCGATCTGATTACATGAACCGTCTCCGTTCTCACTCATTCGACTTGTTTTCAAGAGCAGATTCTGTATCATGGATTCTCAAGGTTTTTTTTCTCAGATGCTTGTAGGGATGGCTTAATTCATTTTTTTTCAATTACTATCTACTGATAAGAAAATAGTACAGGCACGGGCTCGTTACCTTTTTCTCCCTGTAACTGCATATCTAGCCGTGAACTACATGGATCGGTTTTTCTCACTCCATCAGCTACTGGTATGAATATTTTGCTTAGTATAGTATCTTTTCATTTGCAATTGCCATGGTTTTAGTAGTAACTTGTGTTTTCTTAACCCAAAATACATTTTTTCATGATTAATAATCTCTAAAAACATATATGATAGGATAAACATGAGAAATCATTTGTACCTGAAGTTATGCTGTCAGTACAAAATTGTTATTTATTGCACTTGCTACGTGCTCTAATACTAAGAAAATTCGCAACGGAAAAGAGTGAGAATGTCATAACGGTATAAACGGCCTATTTTAACGGCTAAAATCCACAATAACCATCGGTTTCCAAACATTATTTTTAACTAATCCTGAATTAAATATCGTTTTAAATCAAGCCTGGAACCCGCCATGACTACTAGTATTTGCCAAGAACTCGTTGTACATATATTGCTATATGAAACAAATTAATATTATAAATGATGACCATGGTGATTAAAGTTAGATTAAAAACTAAAACTACCTAGAATGAGTCTAATTTTGCCCAATGAAACATTATTACAGTAAATGTATTCTTACAAATTTCACGCTATATAATACAGAACTTGGTTTATAATATGCATCTTGCAAATAATTATGTTAATACATTTCATTTTGCAAGTGACTACATATATACACACATCTCCTTATGCTAATATTGTACCAACATTCACATATTTTACATTAGATTGACTAGTCCTGTATACTTCTGCGGAATATATATACAACAAAAAATTTACATTAAATTGGATTCCTTTCATAAATTGATGTCAAATTCAGATTGAGGATTAACATGCTTACCATTGACAAATGTTAATTTTTGGTAAGACAGGAAGAAAAAGATTGGGGAATGCAACTCTTGGCAGTTACATGCCTCTCTCTTGCTATGAAAATGGAAGAAACTTATATTCCTTCCCTTCTTGACCTCCAGGTATAAATATATACATCCATTTTATTATTTATAATTGCACCTTTCCTCTCTGATATATTTACTCTTAAATGTGCATATATCAAATAGTATTTTGTTATTAAATGGGTTAACTTCCATTGATAGACAATAAATGCCTTGCCAATTTAAGCTCCTTGTAATTAATTAATACACTGTTTTTGTTCTGTTGTACACAAAAGCAATTTCATGATCTTTTTTAAATGTTATAACTGTTGTGACACAGTAGATATATATGTCCTTGTGCCATTAAATTAGTAGCTATATATATAGTTTTAGAAACAGTCATCTTTTGACCTAATCAACTATATATCATTGTGCATGTACTGTTCACTCAGGCTGATAGTGGAGAATTTGTTTTTGAGGCTAAAACAATTCAAAGATTAGAGCTCTTAGTCTTAGCTGCACTGGACTGGAGGCTCCGGTCTGTGACCCCCTTTGAATTTATTGAATTCTTTGCGTACAAGGCGGATCCATCCGGGAAATACGCCAGATATTTGGTTTCCAGAGCTACTAAAATTATTTTATCTACTTTGCATGGTATGGTACCTACTAATACTATATATGTATATATCCGAATAAGATATTTTAAGTTTACATAGATAGATATATAAGCATTGTATATAATGTATTGCTGAAAATATTGTAGATATAGATTTCCTGGACCACAGGGCATCTTCACTGGCAGCAGCTGCCATAATTTGTGCAAGTGATGAGATTCAAGATCTGGCATTTACTAATCTTGACACTGCTGTTGTATGGTGCAGTGGCCTCACTCAGGTAAGCATGTTATATTATTCTAATTGTTCTCTAGCCTATGGTAAATAGTAAATTTCAAAATGAAAATTCCACAAGAGAGTATTGTATATCTCTTTTTTATGGTCATGTTTGATTGATTGTGAAGTAAGAGGTGGATATCTTACTTCACACTTAAGCTGTCAAACAATTTAATGATAAAGTTATAATTATATAGTTAAATCACCTCTTCAGGAAATTAACTTAATCCATTAATTATTACTCTGCATATAGGTTCAACTGTCATAGACATTGATTATGTTTTAAGTTTCTCTCTCTTCTAGTCAATTTAGTTTAAGCCATGACTTAAACAGACGAAAAGATGTAGAACATGAATTGTAAGATGGAATAAGCAATTCAATCCTTGTTAAATTAAATAGCAATCAAACATGACCTTTATATGCAACTAAAAATAATGAAATAAAATTTTCTCTCTTTCTAATTTGACAAAATTTTGCAGGATGGAATTGGTAGCTGCTATCAATTAATGAAACAAATAGCGGTTAATAACAATGTTGAGAGAAAACAGCCGGTAATCCTTTCACAGCAGAGAGTTATGCCGGGTGTCCGTGTCGAGTTCACTTCTCTCTCCTCTTCCCCTCCATCAAGAAGAAGGAAGCGAGAGGAAAGCGATCCAATGTTTACATAGAAAGAAATTTGTCGATTTCTTTCCATTTCACAAATTCATGGGCATAATAGTTGCTCATGAATGAGTTTTTTGTGGTTTACTTAATTTGCTAATAAATATGTAGTTTACTTAATAAGCCATGATTACACTCATGCATGTCATACTTCACTTCTTCCTTGTTTATTTCTCTAAAATATAAGGTAAAGAGGTTCAATTTGTGTACTATAATTTGACTGTGGAGTGGAATCAAGGCATTGAGTTAATGAGTTCAATAGTGATCCTGGTATCCTTTTGAGGGCTCATGGCAGAGTGTGCACTTAATTAATCAATCAGTACTCAATGCATGGTTTAATGAAGGAGGTGACATTTTCAACTTGAACAGTTCATTTAGTAATGGTTGCATTATTGATCATATTTTGGCCCAGATTGTCAGGATTCAGCTAGCTCTAGCTGGCTGTTTGTCAAAATGCATTAAAGGATTTTTTTGTTTTGTTGTTTTATTTTTTTCTTTTTAAATTTCTTAGAACTTATTACAGTTGCCCTGATCATCTCCATTCTTGAATTAAATTGCATCCAATTGTTCATATACAGGTTGTTGAAATTGTCTTGAGTCCATAATTGTTTTCATTAAAAACCCAAACACACCAATCAGAATGCACTCTGCCAATTGCATCCAATTGTTTTAATTAGAAGCCAATTGTCATGTATTATTATTGATTATGGCAGTCGACTGCCATTGAGACTTGAGAGGATGACAATGATACACAACCTATAATTTAAAAAAAAAAATGTAAAATTTGATCTCCAATTAATCACATTTAAATATGAATATAATGTTAAATAAAGACCCATCTTAATTCAACCTTCAAAAAATAAAAAAATAAAACATCTTAATTCAAATTTATCAGTAGTTTCACTACTAGAATTTCCAATATTAGCAACAGCAAGATTTCGGTTGTAGCAACAATGTGCCCTTGCTACAAGCCCCAAAAACACCATTAGCAAGCGCTGCGCTTGCAATAACTACCGTTGGTTAAAGCCCCAATGCAAATACTCAGTTTCAGACTTGTTGCAAGGGCTTACGTTTGCTAATACTTTTTCCTAAGCTTTTGCATGAGCCGCCCTTGCAAAAAGTACGCTTGCAAATACTTTTAGAGTTGACACCCAACAAGAGTATTTGCAAGGATGTCAAGCGTGGGTCCCATCTGAGTATTAATAAGGTTAAGGAACATGGGTCCCATCTAGTTATTTGCAACGATAGCGAACGTGGACCCCACCTGATTATTTACAAGGATAGCGAATGTGGACCCCACCTAACTATTTGCAAGACTAATGAATGTGGGTCCCACCTGATTATTTGCAAAGATATCATTGATACTTTTTGCATGCTCCAATTCTAAAATCCTCCCTCCCTGTACCAATCGAGTATTAAATTGTCAAAATTAGAGAAAAAGTTGTTGCTGCTTATTTACAATATTTCAATTGTGATTTGCTTAGTATTAGTTAAAAATAATTAGAAATATTTTCTAATTATTAAACAACAATTAAGGTATTATATTGGAAATGTTTATTGAAAAAAAAATCGTTAAACACAAATCGTCTCTTTACTTTTTATAGTGGGAATATATATTAAAAAAACAGTATTATTTTATTTTTCTTAAAAGAAGTAATTAGTGTATATGTCGGATATATTTTAATGAATTTGTTTTTAAAAAAATCATTAAACTTTGTTGGTTTTGATATAAATATGTATTATTGTTTTTTTTTAATTATTAAACTTCTTGTTGTAGTCGCTTATATTAACCGTTCAAAGGGAGAGATTATATATTCACCATTAAATTTACATGAACCTTTAGAGTAAAATAATATAAACAAAATTATGAAAACATTTGCAAGGGTGCCTCATGCAAATAGTTAGGACCTTTACAATAAAATAATATAAACAAAACCACAAAAACATTTGCAACAGTAGGCCATGCAAATAGTTAGGACCTTTAGAATAAAATAACATAAACAGAATCATAAAAATATTTGTAACGGTAGCTCTTGCAAATAGTTAAGACCTTTAGAATAAAATAACATAAACATAATCATAAAAACATTTGCAACGGTAGCCCTTGCAAATAATTAGGATTTTTAGAATATTTGCAAGCGTGATTATTTGCAAGCGCTTACCGTTGCAGCTATATTACTTTAATCAAAAAATCAATTTCTTTTGCATGGACCCTTCCTATCCTTGCAAATAACAAGTGCTACCCTTGTAGTTACTGGAAATTCTAGTAGTGTTTGTACATGAAGTCATATTCAAATTAAGTCAGACCTAAACTATATATCCAATCAATGTTAAAATTCACACAAACAGTTTAGATTTACGAAAATATTTAAATTTATTAAGTTCTAAATTGTTCTCACAAACGTAAAGTTTGAAAGTCAAGTGTTTTCAACAACGACAATCCAAATAAAGTTACAGCTCCGATTTACTGTATCTTGATAACAGTTGTCTTAATTGTAACTTATAATTAAATGAAACTAATAATAATTACCAAACAAACAGTGCTACAAATTTAGTGTAGTGTTACTAGATCTCATCTCTTTCCGGGGAAACTCATGTTCAATTTTTAATATTTTAGATGTTGGAATCTACTTAATTTTGAGACTAATTCTTCCCCTTCCAAAGGCCCTCGAATCCATTATTTTGTAAATCCGGTTAATTAGGTTGCTATATATGTGTGCTTCAAACCTGACTAATATAAAAGGCTTGCCTTAGGATATAAAAAAGCAAAACCAGTAATTAAATAAAAGAATAATTAGAAGAGGAGGGTTTCCAATGTTTCTATTTTTTGTGCCTCTATTTTTAAGAACTTTAATAACTCAAAATTTAAAACTTAAAAGTCAAAATAAAACCGTTGGATATGATCTACATCATTTTATCTATACACATGTAAAAAATTGTAACATTAATTTCAACTTTGTTTTGATTGTCATCAAGAGCTTGTAAAAATGTACCAATTAATGTGGATAATTTCTGGACGTTGGTTTTTCAAATGATTGATTCACATAAAAAAAAACAAAAATGTGATATTTTTTTATGAGCACATAGAAAAAATAACATACATCACATCTAACAGTTTTATTTTGACGTTTATGATTTAAATTTTGATTTATTAACGTTTTTAAAAATGGAGACATGGTAGAGACACAAAAAATAGAAGCATTTGAACCCTCCTCTAATCAAAATTCAAAGATAAATACTTATTATAGACAAAAAATTTAATTTGGAAATATGTACGTTGAGCAATATGTTGAAACATAATTTTGAAAAATTTTAAATTTCTTTTTGAGTAAAGATGAGGATTAAACTTTCCAACTTAGGTCCTCAAATTGGATTTCGAACATATGACATCTCACACGGAGAGCAAAAAATTCAAATTTTCTATTTCAACACATAATTTGATAATGAGAAATGATTATTGCAGCTCTTGTGTTAATACTTAGACATAAAATATCTGAACTTCTAAAGTGTTCGTATAGCATACTTAGACATAAAAAGCTATTTACATTTGAACTGTTACCTGGTAATATCGTAACTTAATGGAACCACTTTTGAAAAAAAAAAATTAGGAAAAATCTGGAATTGAAATTGAGTAGCTGACATGGGGGTTTCATATGTCAGGTCCCATTACACACATAAGGTCACATACCTCCCAATCTTTTTTCTTTTCCTTTTTTTTTTTCTATCTTCCTCTGACCCATTATAAGATGGCCTGGTAAATTAGCGGCCCAGTTAAAGAAATAACTTGGTTCTTTCTGGTCTTGGGCCTCTAATTGACCTCATGATATAATTTATCCAGGCCTATTATATGGGCTCAAATTAGAAGGTAAATCTGTACCAACAGGAAAAGAAATAAAATGTGTACTGATTTCGTTGTACTGATCTGCAGTTTTGGTCACATTCAAATAATAAATGTGCATCTTAAATGCTGATGGCTACAGCTTCTGTCCGATCAAGACAAAACGAAATGAAAAAAAAAAATAGAATAAGGTCGAAGTTTTCAGAATTTTTTATTTATAGAAATTATTTCAAAACAATATAGAATAATAGAAAGATAGTCCTGAGATTTTAATTCCATAGAAGGAATCGAATTTTTTTTTTAGTTCCTTTAGTCAATTTTAGGTTTATTAAATAGACAAGTGTTACGTTAAGGAAATTTTAAACAAATATATATATATAGGGAGATAAATAAAATTAGAATGTTTAAAAACATAATTGAAAATCTTGTTGACGAACTAGAAGTTAAATTTAAAACAACTAAACATTGGTTTGAAATTTTTGAAATAACCAAACTTAATCGAATCTTAAAAATTTATACCTTATATAAATTGGGAACAAATTACAATCAAATATGCATAGTTATGGGTATAATTTATTCTTTTTACGAATACTAAACATTTTGAGGAACCATTTGGTAAGATTTCCAAATTACAAGTCAATTTCTCTCTCTCTCCCTCCGTCCCCTTTCATGCCTTGTGTGTGGTCCGCCCAATAGAAAGAAAAAAAGAGAGAGAGATCACATTCTCCCTTGAAAATCTACCAAATCAATTGAAGAAAGAAGTAGAAAAGGTTGAGATCTCTTCAAAATAGCTATCTAGTTCCTCTATTGGTACTCATTTTCTCTCTTTTGTCTCTCAAAATCTGAAATTTTCTCTATTTCTTGGGGTTTTGCTAAAATCTGAAATTTTTGTATAAATTGTGAGTAATGAATCCCCATTAGCTTCTATGTTGTTCGTTTGGAAATCTTTTTCTCAATTTGTGCTAAATCTCGATTTTCTATCTTTGATTGGACTCAAATCCGAAAATTAGAGAGGGGTTGTGATTAATCTTGTCTAATCAAACAAATAAGGGTGTTAATTGGTAAGTTCCTCTCTTTCTCTTTTAAAATATGGAATTTATTTTAGTTTTGGTTAATCTAGGGTTTGGGTGGTGGGAAAAAAAAAATTATATGTGACCTCTTAAATCTTCTATGTGTTCAACCCTCCAAATTGGTATAAGAATAAATAAATAGATGATTAAATTGAGATAGTTGACAACATTTGCTATTTTTTTTTTTACATTTCGGCATTGGGTTAAGCAAAGGCTAAATGGGTATTCTTGCAAATTGTCTCTATGTTGAAATTATGTGTATAGCTTGTAGGACCAAGACGTAAGTTGTGTAAATTTTGATAAATGTTAAGTGATAAAGATGAATAAAAATGGGTGATGCTAAGGTATATGGATTTGTGTTAAAGAAAGTATAAATGAACCAATATAACTCAAGTAAGTATATCGATCGTCGAACAGAGAGTAAATCCATTATGTGTGTTGATATAGGTGTAGGCTCGGGTGAGCAAGAGATTGCAGAACCTTTCGAGACGTTCGAACCATAGGTGCGCGATACGCTTTTCGTAATCAGGTGCGGGGTTCTTGGACTTGTTTGATGTTTCATTTTCAGAAATTAAATTCTTTGTTCGATTGTCATGTTGTATGTTGATTGTTGTATAATTGGAATTGTGTGAATTTTTGTGCATAACCCAATCCATTTAAAATTGAATTGTTGTGATATGGTTGATTTGCATATTCGTATGGTTGTCATCTTAATTGTTCTCTTATGATTGGTTATGGTTAAAAGTCACCACAAATTGACGATTGTGGAATTATATGTGAATGAATTTACAAAGTCCGGCTAGCTGGCTAGCGGACTTTGATCACAGGAACCTATTGGCGCATTAGGTGAATGGCCCTCATCGTTTTCCAGTACCGGTTGGGACGAGAGATGGGCGACTATATATATGTTGATTGTGATTGTGGGTGACTAGTGTGTAACGTCTGTGGCTCGAAGGCATTATCCTACGTGATAATATATTTAGACTGTCAATTGAATATTACGACATTCCGAATTATTTCAAATAAATTCTCATTATATGACTTGGAACCAGACTTTATTAATAGTTAAGCCAAAGCACTACAGATGGGTGTCAGATAAATGGTCCAGCTCAGTGGAACATCTGTAAGTGTCAGTAACCCTACAAATGAGGGTCAGATAAAGGGTCCAGATCGGTTGAACATCTGTAGGTGCTACCAGCCATAATAAAATGAGTTAAGCCAAATATGTGTTTGTTTGAACTTCATCTTGGAAACTCCGTAAGTTATGCTTCATTTGAAATTTTGTTGTCGAGCATATGCATTCTTTTACATATTGATATAAAATTGTTAATGTACTATTGTATGGATTTCATTTTTGGATGTGGAATCTGATTGCAAGTCCAATAACCTGATTGTGGCAAATTCACATTGAGAATTAAATTCTCATCCCCTCTCTTTGGGTTCTTTTTACAGGTTTCGATACGACTGATCCTGAAGAGACACGCAAGTAGTAGGTCCTTGGTATATGTCACCATATTACCTTAGTAGTTATTTTGGTTATTTGACTAAAGGGGCATATTTTGGTTTTGTGATATAGCTTCCTATGTCATACCGTATGGTTGGTATCCGTACGAGATACCTTTTGTATGTTATACTTTTACCAGATATTTTGTACTTGGTCTATTATATGTATACTCATTTTATGTCTTTTATTGTGATGTGATGAGTATATTTTAATTGCCTTATAAGCATACATAAAGTTGTATGTTTATGGCGGGGCTCTGTCACTACTTATGGCCGCGGGGTGTGACAACAAGAATACTCTTTGTTGTATAGAATTGGAGCAAATTCAGACCGTTCTTTTAACTTTGTAAAAGAGAATATTTTATAATTAGTAGATTCGGACTGTTTTTTTAACTTTGCAAAAAAAATAACGGCTACAGTCAAAGAAGGCGTAGTTGTGTTGCGCGTTTGTCCTGAACAAGTTTGAGCCAACATTTTTTGACTAATCAATTTGCATGTTTGACTCTACTACTTAGTTTTCACACATAATTTTAATATAAAATTTTGACTAACCATGTAACTTGGCATTCTTGTTCTCCAAACTTCATTAGTCTTTCTCATAATACCAGTACTCTATAGAGTATATAATATGATTCTACAAAATACAAGACATTACAATAATATAAAACTAGCTATTATTTTCTAGATAAATTTTTCTACCAACTAAGAGAGTCAAGTTTAATTAATTCATTTCATAATTCTCAACAGGCATTACTTGTGTTGACCAATCTCTCTCAAAACTACTGATAGAGCTGCTAATGAGTGGGCTTCAGTTCATAACTGGCTCGTATCAAAATTTGAATGATACTTGTTCAGTCCATAACCGGTCGAACTTGAGAAGCTTTTGACCATGTTCAGTCCGTCCAATTCGGATCATTGGACAAAAATATATTAACAACTAACGAGCTGTCCATTGGACAACCAACAGGCTTTGTATGAACAACGTATAAGAACAATTAACTCGTAGATATCAACCACATATACACGACGGTATATACGCAACCACCAGGATATTTGAAAGTAAAACGACGACATGTTGTAGCTGCTGCAGCTTGAGAAAAAAAAAAGGAAAATTGTAGCATGTGGATGTGCTGGAAGTTTTGTTATTATTATTTGTATTATTTTGCATTTTTTGTAATAAGTGTTTGGTTTGTACCCGATTGTACATACTTTCTCGAATATTACAAAAATAATCAGAGGATTATTTACGAATTAAGTCAACATAAATGTAGTTTAATTTACAAGGGAAAAAAAAAAGTTTGCATGATAGACACCTTAGATTTGAATAAAAATCAAGGAACCTTTGAAAAAAGCTTTAAAATCCTTGATTCCAGTAGCATTTCCAAATTATGAGAATGAAATGAAATAAATGCATACATATCAATTTTGCCAGTGAAACACACCATTACCAGTAAAAGGAAAAAGTCAATCCAAAGAAAAAAAACCTCGATTAAACTGAAGAACGAAACAGAAGCTTGAACTGAGTGTTCAAATGGGGCGGACTGAGAGACGGAGAAGAGATCAATTATGTTCGAGCAGGAAGCAATCGATCAGATCAATTGGACAAATCTGAGTTGTTCAACAGTCCGTCCAGTGCTCGTTCAAACTCAGCCTGTTTTCATAAATGTAAATTGATCTGAACCGAGTTTCGGGCTGTGTTCAGATACAAACTCGTCCATTATTTGTTCAGTTTCCGTCCGGACTGTTTATCCTTGATAAAAACTGCTCAATTAATGTATGGAGAAAGAACCGAAATTTTTATAAATATACAAAACTCAAAATTAATTTAACAATCTATACATTTTTTATATTAATTTCCAAAACTATCCAAACCGCTGACAGGGTCAGCGGTTTCAGAAGCCAGAACCGCTGACTCTGTGAGCGGTTTCAGAATGCTAGAACCGCTGCCTCTGCCAGCGGTTTAAGCTAAGCACGGTTTTTGATGTTTTCTGCACACTTTTTGAAACAACGAACGACTCAGATTAAAACAAAAAATATAATCATTACAAAGTTTTGGCAATTCATCCGAATTATTATTAAAATAATTTTTCATTTAATTATTTTATTTAATTAGAAAATATTAAAATTTATTTATTTATTTTATTAAAATATTAGAAATATTTTTATATATATTTTAAAATTAGATAGAATACCATATAATTTAATTTATTAGAAAGACTTAAACAAATAACCCGGATCAATATTTTTCAGATCGGATTTTTCATAGCTATAAGAAAAATTAAAATATTTCTTTGTGTTATTAGAAAAAAATAAAAATACTTTGAATCTGAATTATTGATCCCGGTTCAAAAGTCACTTCTAGGTAAATACAGAAAATATTATTGTCTTTCTATTTTTGAAAAAAGCAAAATTTGAGAAAAATATCTAACATTTGAGAAAAGTCAATAGTTGCGGCAAAATTTTCAAATATTTTGATTTTTTCAAAAATAGAAAGACAATAATATTTTCTGTATTTACCTAGAAGTGACTTTTGAACCGGGATCAATAATTCAGATTCAAAGTATTTTTATTTTTTTCTAATAACACACAAAGAAATATTTTAATTTTTCTTATAGCCATGAAAAATCCGATCTGAAAAATATTGATCCGGGTTATTTGTTTAAGTCTTTCTAATAAATTAAATTATATGGTATTCTATCTAATTTTAAAAAATATATAAAAATATTTCTAATATTTTAATAAAATAAATAAATAAATTATAATATTTTCTAATTAAATAAAAAAATTAAATGAAAAATTATTTTAATAATAATTCGGATGAATTCCGCAACTCTGTAATGATTACATTTTTTATTTGAATCTGAGTCGTTCGTTGTTTTAATCTGAGTCGTTCGTTGTTTCAAAAAGTGTGCAGAAAACATCAAAAACCGTGCCTGGTTTAAACCGCTGACAGGGGCAGCGGTTCCAGCATTCTGAAACCGCTCACAGAGTCAGCGGTTCTGGCTTCTGAAACCGCTGACAGTGTCAGCGGTTTGGATAGATTTGGAAATTAATATAAAAAATGTATAGATTGTTAAATTAATTTTGAGTTTTGTATATTTATAAAAATTTCGGGAGAAAGAATGAACGAGAAAGTTACGACTATGTTTTAAGGGTATAATAAATTCTCCAAACTAAGAATTGTGTTTGGTTTTAATTCAAAACTAAGCTTGGTGGCCTCCGGTTTGAAACCATATTAAATTGAGAATGAGCTTCGGTTTTATATAAGTACTTTTATATTAATTACTCAGAGAAAACTTTTAATTATATAACTACTTTTTAGAAAATACTTAGTTTCTCAGATAAAATGATGATTTATTTTTGGCAGAATCTCAAGAGAACCAAATATTTGTTTCGGTTTCTGCATAATTGCTTAAAGGAACTGAGAAATTTTTTTAGTTCATTATGTGTACGTGATAAAATTGTTTCAAACAATCCATCCATTACTGTATATTATTTTTTATTATTTCTATAAATAAAAAAACTCTTGGAAGTTTTCTCCGAGTACAAAAGAATAAATGGAACTGCAAATTTGTCGTGCATTAATTAAGTTAGAATAGGATGTAGCTATTGTTTTTTGTGTTTATCTCATTTAATGGTATGATGTACCAACTTTTCAATTGGTTCATGTAGCCTTTCAAACATGACAAGGACTTTTGATAATGACAATTTTGGAAATTAATGTATTTAAATGGGGCAAATGTGCAAATATAGGTTTCAAATTTCACGATGGAGCTATTTTGTCAATGCTAATTTTAGCAATTTAACAATAAGTTGGAATTCAATGAACTGAAATTCTTGGGGGAAAAAATGGAACATAATTTGGTGATTAATTATGTTGTGAAGAAAGTATTGATCTCATAATATTATCATAGTCCTAGTTAGAAAGGATACTAGCTAACATTCTCAAAATAGTTGTTAAAGGCTAAATTTTTATTCAGTATTTTAGAAAATAGTTAAACGGTAAAATAGATGTTTGACAGTAAATACTGATGCATCCTTTCAACTCTCAACATAGAATATAACAACAGCAATAATGCAATTATTCTCTATTCTCTCAAAATTAAAAAAAAAAAAAAAAAATCATTTTAATGATTTTTTTATTTCTCAGAAAAAGTGACTATTATCCTTCCGTGTTTTGCTTTCATAACCATAAAAAAATTAATAATAATCACCAGAAATAAATAAAAATTTAAAAATAAACAAACCAGTTTAGTACTGCTACTTTTTTTTTATTATTATTCAGTTTTTTTTTTTTAGCAAACCGCCTCACAGTGGGACGGTTTAGTACTGCTACAATAATTTCTTTTTGTTTTAGGATCTTAATATTTTCATCTAAAAATGTTTAATTTTATAACAAACAAAAATATTCAATCTTACACTATGTTCTCAATTTTTTTTAAGATCTTATTATATTCATTTAAAAATAGAAAATGAAAAGTATTCAATTTTATAACAAACAACAATGTTCAATCTTACACTATGTTCTCAATTTTTTTTTAAGATCTTAATATTTTTATCTAAAATGGAAAATGAAAAGTGTCCATTTTATAGCAAACAAAAATGTTCAATCTTACACTATGTCCTCAATTTTTTTTAATATCTTCATTTAAAAATGAAAAATAAAAAGTGTTGAATATTATAGCAAACAAAAATGTTCAATCTTACACTATGTCCTCAATTTTTCTTTTTTAAGATCTTAATATTTTCATCTAAAAATAAAAAATGACAAGTGTTTAATTTTATATCAAACAAAAATATTCAATCTTACACTATTCATTTTTTAACATTTTTAAATTTTTTTTATGATTATGAAAAAAAAAATACGGGTTATCCTTCTTTTCTTCAGCATGTGTCCTACTGTATGGATATCATCTGAACAGAACCTACCAGTTAGGAAATTAAATTGCACCAGAGAAAACAATCTTGTTACTGTCTTACTGAGCTTATCCAATTTTTTGGATTTCCAAGTACTGTCCTTGAATGTAACGTACGTCAGATTTCTATTAGTTCCGTGTGTACCCTACCTCTGTTAATATATTTAAATATTATTTTATCATACTTAAAAAACTAATTTTCTTCTACGATAACTATTTCAAAACACTGATTAAAACTGGAGCATCTGAGACACCAGTGTAATAAAATGCAGTCTATGCGGTTCTATAGTCGGCCACATATGCATGTGCAGTTGCAATCCGCGTAGAAATTTGTATGCGGTCAATATATGCAGTTCCATATATGTGGCCGCATATTCGACTGCATATTATTACCGTATATTCGGCCGCATATTTTATACCGCATATTCGGCCGCATATTACCGAATATTGCCGCATAGTACTGCATATTTTCGCATATTACTACATACCGCATATTACCACATACCGCATATTACCGCATACTGGTTTATATATATATTAATTCTTATTTTAAAATCCGCATGTATAAGTCCGCATAAAAATCTGCATATGCAGTCACATACCTTATATGCAGTCTGTGGTAACCTTCCACATACCACATAGAAATCGCATTTTATAGCATTGAGTATTACACTGTCTAACAAGAAGATAGGAATACATCTAATTTGAGAAATCATACCAGCATGAAAGAAGTAAAGAATAATATGAAATACTTGTGATAAAAAAGATATATTGTATCAAAAGTGGGTATCCCATATTGTATTGTTTTATGCAGATGAGAAATGCCAGTAGGAATTGAGCTGTAACCTGGAGCCCATATGGATATCAATAGTTTTAAAGGGGACTCCATTGATCCGCCTTAATTCGACTCACAGTCACAGCTCAAAAGTTTGGCCATGGTTGAGACATGATTTCCAGAGCATTACATGATTTTGATTTGAATAAAGATTACATGAGTTGTTGCTGCTGTAGTTCTAATTATTGATCATGTAATAAGAACAGTATGGGAAGTTAGTCAAGGAATTAAACGTGATTTGACGTGATGTATCATGATCAAAATTTATTTCCAGGAGACGTGACTTGATTAAATGGTGGAGGACAATAAAGTCGGCATTACCACACGTAACGTGACTAATCACATTTTTTTATTTTTAGGTAACTTGTATAAAATAATAATTAAAAATACTAAATAATAAGAAACAAAATAAATTATAACAAAAAATAATGTTAAAAAAATTGGTCACATTACTTAACATATTATTTTTCATAAAAAAAAATGTCACACGAATGGACACGTCAACCAATACGTAAAACACGTGACATGCCGTGATAAAACTGATAACGAAACGACTAATTTCCTTCCCTACGAGAACAAAAGAGAGGTGGTTTTAACAAATTGAATATAAAACAAAATATATATTTATTTACACTTACATATCAAAATAATTATAGAAAATGATTTGATCAGTATTTCGACGCTAAAATATATGTCACATATTGTTAAAGCTAATTGCATACATGACACTAAAGATAGATTATTACTTTTCTCAAAAAAAAAAAAAAGGATAGATTATACCTAAGTAGAATTGATTTCTTAGATTTTACAATAAACTAAAAGACACCAAAAAAACCCAATCAAATAATTTGGGACCAAAATGTACATAACATAAGATCATCTCTATCAAGATTTCAAGCCTTTGTGATCATGAAATGAAATTATTGCTCTCAAGTTCTTCATCTCACTGAATGAAACCTCACCAGAAAAAACCACTTCTCGTTTCTCCGCTCTCGATTTACCGACACCGTCCCGAAATCCTCTCGGCTGGATTTTGCAATTAGCTTGATTTGGATCAGGCACATCTTATGATACAAGTATAGCTCATGAAAAAAAGTATCAGTTCATCGCTTCAGAAATACTATTCAACGAAGGGCGCCAGTGCCGAGCTCGGTTTATCGGTTGTGTACTGGTACTGCTGCTCCCACTACTTCTATGCTTCTGATCTCTCTCTTGTTTAATTATCTGAATAATTAGAACAAGAAAGAAGGTCAAGAAATTGTTTTTTTTTTCCAAAAGTGATCAAGATTTTTTTTATGTTAAATTTAAATAGGACCCTCTAAATTAGTTAAAACTATATATTTATTTTCTGAAAAGCTAAGTAATCAAGTACATCCACATCAATCCACAGAGGAACCTACTGCTCTGTCTGCAACTAGCCTCTGTACTGTCAAATTATATAAATACTGGTTTGACAGATTTGTTTATGTATGTACTTTGATTTGTCATTTACTTTCAAATTATATAATATATTTGGCTTTCTTGCAGCTAAGAATCACAAAATAGCATCAAATATACAAACATACTGAAATTGCAAAAAAAACCTGGAAAAATCTTAAAATTTATTAAATCCCCAAAAATATTTTACCTTATCACTTGGAGCATCACTATGTCTTCTTTGGGATGCATTTTGTTTTTCATGGTGATTTCTGTTCTTCTCTTTCAGCTTTTGTTTCTCATCTCCCAAATCATTTTGCATTTTCTTCATTTTATCAGACTTCCTTGCCTGAAGAGCCTTTGTCACTTCTGCACACATAGAACAAAAATAAGATTAAATAAAATAAAATAGAACTCACAAATTAATAATTCCACCTTCATTCCTACATCCCACAACACAAAAAAAAAAAACCAATTATACTGCAACAACCAAAGTTTGGAGTTTGGACCACTTGAAGAATCAATTTTCTTTTCTATCAAGGTCCTCAAAACTTGGTAAAATTATCAATGTAGCCCCCAAATTTTTTTTTTTTTGTTGTTGCAAAGTTTGCCAAATCCACATGCACAACACAAAGTGGTACCTTCAGATGTGATGAGCCGATAAACTTGGCCGAGCAAGAGCATATCTTTCGGCTTGAGCAATTTGACACGAGTAACTCTCGCAGCGCCGCTCTCGGCCCCACCTTCCTGCTTCTTCTCCTTATCCGAAACACATACAATGACGAGCGCTACGTAATGCCCCGGGTTGGTTTTCATTACATCAGCCACACTTGTAGGCCAATACAATCTCTCCACCTTTCCTCCCGGGTGCTGTATGATCACCGTAGCCGCCTCAGCTGCCTGACAATTCCCCATGATATTTATCTCTCTCTCTGTATATATATATATTTATTGGAGGGTTGTGTAGAGGGAGGTGAAGAGGGAAGAGAGAGCACTCAATAGTACAAGTGAGAGATTTGGCAATCAGATATGACTTATATGAGTTATGAGAGGAAGACAGTAACACACTTCTCCTGGGGTGGATGGACTACTGTGACACGTGGCGGAGTGTGAGTGGACAGGCGGTTGGTGTACTTTTGTTTAGGCACGGTTCATGAGACACTAGTGGAGTGCCAGCCCAGCTGAGCAGGCCTTCTGCGTTTTTTGCCTTTTCTTTTTATTTTTTAAAAAAAAATTGTGAATCTCTCTCTCTCTCTCTCTCTCTCTTTCTCTCTCTGGAACTGTATTATAGGAAGCGTGAGATTCTTCTATTGGGTCATTTTGAACCCACCTTACTTTTTTGTACTAATTACTACTTACTAGCGTAGTGACAAGTGAACTATTCGGGTTCGGTTTAGCGAGGTCAAAAATTCGTGATTTGGAAATAATTCGGATATAATTTGAGGATGATTCGGAATTATTCGGATCAGAGATTTCAACCTTATAAGAGAGCAAAAAAAAAAATACCTAAAAAAATTTTTAGGAAAAATTCGTAAAATTTCCGAATAATTCGGTCAAAGTTCAGTCAACCGAATAATTCGGCGTTCAGTTCAGCATTACAAAAAAAATAAATTATTCACGAATCTTGTTACTATGCTTACTAGTGCATGGAAATACTATATGGATGAATTATTGGAGGATCTTTTCCGGCTCTGCTTTATTTGTAGCTTGAAGAAAGAAATAAAATATTAAATATTGTAATGATAATTGTTTCAAATAATATAGATGCCATCCTAAGACTCCTAAGTCCTAACCATGATTATTTAATATAGATATAATGATGTATTTTTTCATAGGAATTTACTTTTTGTCATCTTCATCTGTATGTTATATATTCTAACATCTTTTCAGTTATTAACATTTTTTTAATGGCAAATAAACTGTCTAAGTATGCATACAATGAGAACTATATATAATATACTACAGTAAATAAGCTATTAATTTGTCCAATAATATCTATTGCAAGAAGCCTGATTCGAACCTAGAGCCTTCACTGGTGTTCTAGGTTCGAATCAGCTTCCTTACAAAAATGCAAAAAAATTATTGTTTAAAAATTTCTTTCCGAGATCCTAGAATGTGTAAGAGCTTTTGGCACTGAGTATGTCTTTTTTTAATCTCCGAAAGAAAAAAAAAAACTTAGAATATCGAAAAAATTCAATCACTCCAACCATCTTTAATATCCGTGCCAAAGTAGATCTCACGGTTCGAATCTAAACTCAAAATTTGAATCATCTCAGGTGATGTGGAAATAAATCTTCTATTATTCTTTGAAAATAACAAAAACTTGTTATTCCAATTCCAACTGTTCAATTTTTTTCAATTATTGAATATCAACAAAGTAAGTTTTTCATTCATAAATCCAACAAATATTAACAAGTTGAGATCAGAATAACATGTTCATGTTATTCCTTCCTTAATTCCCATAGGCCATAGCTAGTGCCACATATATATATATATATATATATTTTGCTTCCTCTGACGCTCCCTACTCATTTATTTAGAACCCTTTTTTTTTTTGTGTTGCAATTGAAACGGCGTGACTCCACGAGGAAAGTGGTCCGAGTTTAATTTAGATTTGATATCTACTTTTATTACTTGATTCTATCTTTCCCCGGTTTTATTCCGATTTGGCTTTCATAACTTTCCATTTTGTCAGCTCAAAAGCGTTTCTCTCAAGATTTATTCCCAGTATGCAGTATCTCATGATAATTTTAAAAAGAATTTCATGTCTACCCCTCAAAATATAAAAAATACATATTTCTTCCTTCTAACTCTATGTATTAGCTTTTCTATTAAAATCTACTTTAAATTTATAAAGTAATTATTTTATCTTTTATTAAATAAATATACATATTTAGGGCCTATTCGGCGTCGCTACTATGCCCGTGGGAAAAAAAATTCAGTACTGGTTTTTTTTTCTCACGAGCACGGTAAAATGCAGTTCAAATACTGTGTCTATTCTCATTCCCCAAGAGGTGCCGAACAGGCCCTTAGATGTTTAAGAGAAATAGTTTGCTTTCTAATCGGTCGGTCGTGAGAGCGGATGATTTATTATCTTACTTGTGACCGACAACACAATTATATGTCTAAATGTCACTATATGCATCACAAGTAGAGAAATTAACTATTTG